>CAJQZM010039276.1:0-17551 GCA_907164665.1 Colias nastes | reverse complement strand
TACTAAAGCGTTGTAAATAAAATAACTTCAGTACATTTCAATAATAAATCTAAGTATAAATACACTCTTTACCTATTCGGCCTAGGCATTTCAAAGATAAAGCGATATTATTCGACAAGTATAGAACTACCAATTAACTTATTTTAATATAATTGTTTAATAACATGTTAATCAACTGCATGACTGCACTGCGCGTGTTTGAACGGTGATACTTTTTTGGACATTTAGCGGGTCAAAGTCAAGGTCATATTATCATAAATAAATTTTTTTCGCGTCTGTCGTTAATTCCACCTAAAACTCATAGATTAGATTCAATATATGAGTACGTCTAATCTGATATTAAAATATTAGTATTGTAACTACGTAACATGTTTTTGTAAAAATACGTTATCTATAAAATGATGTGCTTTCTTTTAAACTTTGTTTATCTTTGACAATCAATTTCATAACGTTAAAAAATTTCATAATATTTGTCATGATTTTATCATTACTTTACTAAATTATTCACAAGTGTGTCATTTCAGACAATTTCATATTTATTTTTTCACGCTTTTCGCTATCCTGGTGGTGGATAGCCAATCAAGCATTTCAAACAAAGCAATTGACAAATCATATTTCAAACACATCTTTTTAAAAACAAAAGAGTCAATGTGTAATTAGTAAGCGTTGTTTAAACAGCCTGCCTTTAGCCTTATTACCCAACCAAACTGCCTGTTTAAACAGCCTGCCTTTAGCCTTATTGCCAACAGTGCACTCATGTAACATTGAATGTTTAGATTTGGCAGTTTATCAAAGTTGTAACGTTAGCGTTAGTCTATGGCATGAAATGAGCCGTAAAGTCGTAACTATTAACGAGTTTTGTAATATTTTCAGTTACAAAGACGCACTAAAATAGTTCACAGACGCATCTAGACATAACTAGTGGCTCATACACGGTTTATAAATAATTGTAGCCCACGTGTTTGGCACCAACTTGCCCTTTCTTCGTACAAAACGCCGATTTGTTATTGTGACAAAATAACTTACGTAAGGTACACGTAGCATTAGCTCAAACAATACATAATAAAATATAATTTCACCTTCGTAGCGTAACTAGCACGGACCAACGTTCATCACATGGTAATCACACGCTGCGTACCTATCTACAGGTATTATAAAAATCTATACTTATAATAAATCTGTAGAGAGGCCAATTCTGTACATGAAATATATTTAAAAAAAAACTATGAAGGGGTGATAAGGGATCGCTACTGATGCCAAAAATGCAATCAGTAAAATTTTTGTCTGTCTGTCTGTCTGTCTGTCTGTCTGTCTGTCTGTCTGTATATTCGTTATAGAAACAAAAACTACACGACGGATTTTAACGAAATTTGGCACAATTATTCTTCATACTCCTGGGCAGGTTATAGTATACTTTTTATTACGCTACGAACAATATGAGCAGAGCAGTGAAGGGAAATATTGGGAAAACGGGAGAAGTTACTCCATTTTTTAAGCTTCCGTCGCGTGTGCAGCCTTAATGGTTAAAGCTACATAGAAATCATGTACAACACAAATGTTCTTAAATTTATTACCTATTCAATAAAAAAAGAATCATGTAAATCGGTGTATAAACACCAAAGTTATACATGAAATACGCTATAAGTCATCGCGCGTGAATACAGAATCATGCCATAAGGATTATTTTTGTGTATCAGTTGCCGCGTTCGACGCGCTTCGCGGTAATAATAATATACTAATATTATAAAGAGGAAAGGTTTGTAATTATGTATGTATGTATGGTTTTCACGCATAAACTACTGGACCGATTTCAAAAATTCTTTCACAATTAGAAAGCTTCACTGAGCAACATAGGCTAGGTTTTATCCAAGAAATCCCACGGGAACGGGAACTATGCGGGTTTTTCTTTGAAAACGCGGGCGAAGCCGCAGGCGGAAAGCTAGTAATATTATAAATCTGAAGAGTTTGTTTGTTTTTGTTTTTTTGAACGCGATAATCTCAGGAACTACTAGTCCGATTTGAAAAATTCTTTCGGTGTTAGATAGCCCATTTATCGAGGAAGGTTATAGGCTATATATCATCATGCTAAGCCACCAGGAGCGGAGCAATGCGGGTAAAACCGCGGGGCGCAGCTAGTATAGTATAAAGAGAACGTACATAGGTAGTTTTTATTTAAACTAAGATAAGGATTAGTAGGAAATTCGTTTCAAACAGATATTTAGGAAGTACTAAGATATTTAATTGCTCATCATGAGAAGCCAAAAGTTATCAAGATATCTATATTTCAGTATCTGTATTGCTGTTACCCGTTAGATAAAATGTATAGGAAGTGATTAATTTTTATTAATCATAGGTATAATATTATCTTATATCTATTTAATTTAATCTTGTTTGCATGCAGTTTTGCTAAAACAGGTCCAAGGTGAAAAATATAATGAGAAATGCTTGGCTTTTGAATATTAAATAAAATCAAAACTTCTTTGTGGAACGATATTAAAGTTGATTTTAAATAAGTATATCTATCAATAACACAATAATATTTAAATTGATTTGTTTGCTTCTTTAACAAATAATAAAACGAAGGTGCCTTTGAAAAACGTAAACATCATGTTCTTCAATGCCAAATGTAATCCAGTAAGTTAAAAGAATCTTATATGTCTAATTAATATGTAACAAGAAATTCACTGATATAGGTATCAACTTTATAACTAGATATAATATTATGGCATATTATATTATATTCTGTGATTATGGTCAAATGGGACATGATGATCTTGTTCAATAATTTTGCAAGATATGTAAATTATTATCGACGAAATTACAGACACATAGGGTAAACCACCCAATTATTGGCACTTTAAGCAGCTACTTCACAAAACCGGTGAAATTTGCATGTACAATTATGTTTTAATTAAGAAAAAAACATTTATACTGGTATTCTAATCTATGGAGAATATTATAAAGTACTTTTCAATTTTAAATTAAATCGCTTTATTTAATATAGTGAACCTTTAAAAGAAAAACCTAAAATACCAGTTGCTGGCATAGTCAAACCTTTTATTGGCAGTGATTGTTACCTATTATTGTCACTATTCAAGACTGAAAAATATTTACTAGATCTTAAGTAGGGCTTTCAAAGTGTGTACTATGACATTTTACAGTTAATTTGTACCATTCATAAATTAACAGAAATTAATTTTGAAATAAATAGTCCATTGAAATGTTACATTTTTTAGGCCTAACCTTGCGTTTTTTAGAGGACGCAATTTTATTTTTTTGATGTGCTTCACACTGACCCCCCCGGTCAGTGTGAAGCTATGACCAAGTTTGTGGGGTCGCGACCCTTGTCCCATGGCCGCCATCTTGAAAATAGCGGTTGATATGGTTTTTACGATATATCTCTTAAACTATTTATCTGATAAAAAAAATTGTTTACATTATTTGTTGCAAAAAAAGAGGTAGCAAGAGGAAATGTAGCAACTACCGCGGAATTGCTCTGTTGCCAACAGCATATAAAATCCTGTCGTACATATTGCTGGATAGACTGGAACCCTACGCGGAAAAAATCCTCAGTGATTATCAGTGTGGGTTTCGTCGAAACCGAAGTACGATCGACCAGATTTTCCTGCTCAAACAGATCATGGAAAAGAGGTGGGAATACGCTCTGAGCATGCACGCGCTATTTGTGGATTTCGAGAAGGCTTACGACAGTATTGATAGGGGCGCCCTGTTTGCAATTTTAAAGGAACTTGGAATTCCAGCCAAACTGGTGGACTTAATTAAAACAGCTATTGGAGACAGTAACATGCGAGTGAGGGTGGGCAAAGAACTAACAGAAGAGTTTGCGGTGCTCACCGGACTAAAACAAGGCGATTCTCTGTCGCCTGTGCTATTCAATTTGGTACTGGAATATATCCTGCGGAAAATGCTTGCATTGGACTGCGGAGTGTTACTAAATGGAAAGCATTTGGTGATTGGATACGCTGACGACCTCGCATTGCTTGGTGAAAACCGTGACGAAGTGGGTAAGGCCGCTGAGACCTTAAAACAAGAAGCTGAAAAGGTCGGACTAAAAATAAACGAAAAAAAAACGGAATATCTCCATATGAAGCGCTATAGGGACACACGAACTCAACGCCAAAACCTACGGGTTGGAGATACAACGTACACGGGAGTAGCTAGCTTCAGATATCTGGGTTGCACGATAACGGATGCACACACTAGAGAGGAAGAAATTAAAATCCGCATACAAAATACCCTCAAGTGTGGTGCAGCCTTGCATAAAGTCCTCGTGTCCAGGCTTCTAAGTAAAAAAACCAAACTGCGGATATACAAAACGGTTATAAGACCAATACTTACTTATGGTTGTGAAGCCTGGACCCTAACCCAGAACGAAGAGCGTAACCTTTTAGTCACAGAACGAAAGCTTCTTAGGAAGATCTTTGGTCCTATCAGACAAGAGGATGGAAGTTGGAGAATCCGGAAGAATGCCGAATTAGAAAAACTCATGGCCGAGCCAAATATACTTGGGGAAATAAAAGCGCATCGCCTGCGTTGGCTTGGTCATGTAGAGCGAATGGGTGAGGAGCGAGGTCTGAAGAGAGCATACTTGGGCCGTCCCTCGGGCCGTCGGCCGGTGGGTCGACCCAAGTATCGCTGGCGCGATCAAGTGGAGAGGGACCTGAGTGCGCTTCAAGCCAGTGACAATTGGCAAGTGACCGCTCAGGACCGGGGAAGGTGGAGAGTTCTCGTCTCGGAGGCCAAGACCCACTTCGGGGTTTCAGCGCCACAGGAGTAAGTAAGTAAGTTATTTGTTGCAAATTAAATTTTCTACAACTTTGGTTCGTAACTTTTTGTCGTAGAACTATAAATAAAAAATTTATAAGCGAAAATGTTCAGAAATTAGAGATATTCATATTTTTCAATAAAACTTTTTTTTTATCATTTTACGAAGAAATGCTATCAGACCATTTTTGTAGATTGTTTTCCGAGGAACAGCTTTTACATACAACATTTTTTCATTTAGTAAATAGCTAGGGTTTTACAGCACTCCGAAATGAGTACTATTTTTCAGTACTCTTAACTATACATATATTGGCTATTGGCTCTTTTCCCAGACTCCAGAACAAAGCAAGCACACTGCAGAACATTTCAGCCCTGCTTTTCGACGTAAAAAAACGCGCTTCCAGGCAACCTCCTGGGTGGTGGGGAAGAGTCAATAATGAATTATTAATAATATTGCAAAATTAATTATTAAAAATATTATTATAACAAAACAATTACTGATGACAAATTATTATTAGTACACACATAGGACATAGGTAATACAATATGTATACTGTATAGTTAAGAGTACTGAAAAATAGTACTCACTTCGGAGTGCTGTAAAACCTTAGCTATTTACTGAATGAAAAAATGTTGTATATAAAAGTTGTTCCTCGAAAAACAATCTACAAAAATGGTCTGATATAATTTCTTCGTAAAATTTAAAAAAAAAGTTTTATTGAAAAATATAAATATCTCTAATTTCTGAACATTTTCGCTTATAAATTTTTTATTTATAGTTCTACGACAAAAAGTTACGAACCAAAGTTGTAGAGAATTTAATTTGCAACAAATAATGTAAGCAATTTTTTTTATCAGATAAATAGTTTAAGAGATATATCGTAAAAACCATATCAACCGCTATTTTCAAGATGGCGGCCGTGGGACAAGGGTGGCGACCCCACAAACTTGGTCATAGCTTCACACTGACCCCCCGTACACATCAAAAAAATAAAATTGCGTCCTCTAAAAAACGCAACCCCAAATGTAACTTTTCAATGGACTAAAACAAAATAAAAGACTTTGTTAAAAGAAATGTCACATTTATTTGTAGAGGAACATACCATTTCAGTTGGAACGATTATTTTTAAATATGGTTTTAGACAACCAAAAAACCTACTTAAATAAAACATAAAACACTTTTAGCTTACGATTATCTTACATTTAATTAAATCACAGCTCTGGTTGAATGAGATCATAAGTAATTTTTAAGTTTCAATTAACATTTTTGTGTGCCAATAAAATGGATAAACAGATTTTAAACAGCCCAATTGTTGGCATACCACAAATAACTAAAAGTTGGCGGTTAAATTTTAAAATAATGTTTAAAAAAGGCAGTTCATACATTCAATAATAAGACAAAATGAATATGCATAAGAAAAACACAACGGAATTGCAATTTCTTTTAAGTTCATGATAGCTCTTACCTTAGTAAAAAACGAATATATGAATATTTTTGCCACACAAGTCCCGGCTTGTCAAACAGATGGTTGATACGCCGCAATGTTTTGAGAAATAAAAAACATTGTTTGCTAGTTGAGTAAATAATGATACGCTACTTATTAATTTCTACTACAAAATTTATACTGGCTACAAAAAAACCTTAATTTTCTTAAAAAACTGGAGCATGCCAATAAATTGGTAGAGTGCCAATAATAGGGTGGTTTACCCTATATAGGTAAATACATACATATAGAACTAAGATATTTCTGATCAACACAATAATATGCTATTCTATAAATCAATACTGTAATGATTGCATAAATCATTACCTACTTGATTGTGCCTATTTAGAAAACAAGGTTCATTCGAAAATTCTGGAACGATTGAATAATTCGCTTTGAATTTACGCAAACTGATGACAAATTGAATAAAGAAAAAAGAAATATCCTTCTCGTTTTAGTTGATTAAAAGAAATAGGTAGTTAATGAAATATTTTCTGCAAGTACCATTTTTTTATTATATTGACTGCAAGTACCATTTTTTTATTATATTTAAATTTGACATTGAATAGAATAATTGACTGGCTAAAAATAAACAACTTGACGGCTAACTTAGCAAAGACGAAAGTAATGCAGTTTCATAATTACAAACAAAGAAAGTATGACATTAATTTAATTTACAAAGACATTATATTGGAAGAAGTCGATGAAATAAAATTTTTAGGCATTATGTTAGACAGCAATTGTAATTGGAAATCCCATATAAATCATTTATGTTCGCGTATCAACAAATTTGTGTTCGCCTTACGTCGTTTAAGGGCCATAAGTTCTGAAAAAATTGCGCTTACCGCATACCATGGTTATGTGTCATCTATATTAAGATATGGACTAATATTATGGGGCAATTCGACAAGTGTTAACAGAGCATTCCTAGCTCAAAAAAAATGTATTAGAGCTATTTGCGGGGTTGGGCCGTTAGAAAGCTGTCGGCCACTATTTCGAAAATTAAACGTTCTGACTCTGACTTCCATGTACATACTGGAGAGCTGTATCTTCGTAAAAAAACACCCCCAATATTTCACAAGGGCGGCTAACGTGAGCATTATTCCCTCTAGAGACCCTGATAAACTTAGTATGCCACGTTGTAAAACTGCGCTTTACTCTAAAAGTGGACCTATCATGCTCATAAAAATATTCAACCGTATTCCCAAAGGTATACGAAACCAAACAATTAATGTATTTAAAAATAAACTGACGAAATGGTTGATCTTAAATTGTTTTTATAGCATAAAAGAATTTTTTGACTATAAATGTTAATTATTATAATTGTATGTATAGCCTTAAAATGTAATTATTGTGGAATGTTATTTGTCAATTAATTGTAAAGTAATTTCATTTCAATATTGTATTTAATTTAAATTTAGACAGTATTTGCATGCTTTAGACTAAGCAAAACATGATGAACAATCGAAATATTTTGACATCTCTATGTACCATGTTTCAAGCAAATAAATATTATTTTATTTTTATTTTTTTATTTTTAAACGTTTAACTAATGACTTCATTAGAAGAAGACAAACAAAACATCAATATCGCTTATTCAATTATTATCGTGTTACATAATTATAATTTTGCCAATATAATCCAAAGAAATTCCCTTATCTTGGTTCAATGACTGCTTATCAACCTCTTGAATGAGCGTTTCATGACGTCTTCTAATGCCTGGTATAGATACAATGGATTTATATTATCTCAAAGAAGAAAATAGGAGAATAATAACGATATATTTCTTCCTTCATTAAATAACCATTAATTAATGACATTTTGTTGTTTATGTAAATTTCAAGTTACATTAATTATGTCGACCGGCCCGCGAAGGCGCAAAAAAAACCGAAATTTACTTATTAATAATTTATTGTAAAAGAAAATTACATTATAAATTATTCCTAACTTAATCTACGTCCCTCCTGTTCGATGTTGGAACTAAGAGTGTTCGTCCTCCTCGGCGGGGCAGCTGCAGCGTCGCGGTGGCGATGATTGCCGCAACACTCTCTGGAAGCGCAGGTGTGCGCGATGTCGCAATTGCTAACAGGTGCAGCTTCTTGGGTGGCCCCATGCATCCTCTAATCTTATATGTAGGTACATAACACATTCAATTACAGATAGGTAGACATATTGATATTATTTATTTGGGTACTTTTTGATAAAAACGTGTTACTAATTTTTAATTATGTTTTATCAGTATTCTACAATCGTGTTTGGTTTTATATATAATAGTCTTACTAAATAAATGTATATTTATGAAACTTAAATGACTCTGAAATAAATCGTAATACTTACGTAACTTATGAGTTTGTTTGAACGCCCTAATCCCAGGAACAACTAGGCCGAGCTCAAAAATTCATATAGATATGTCCGTGATAAGTGTAAGTTTTTAAGAATGGATGTTTGATACAAACATTCTTAAAAACTTACCCAAATGTTGGTAAAACTGATTTGATCATCCGTTTAAGTATTATGAATTAATATTTCATGTACTTTTTAAGGTTAGCAGAGTTCATTACCCGATACGAACCAATGAATAATTAAATACAATTTTAAGTCTGTTTACGCATATTTGAAAGCTAACACGTTTGGGCTGACTACCACATTCGAAAGCAAATATTAAAATCCATAATTATTAATGTTAGATGTCGATGTCATTCAACTATGATTTGTTTTTTACTAATTGCAATTCAAACAGCTAGGAAATTAGAGGGAAAATCTATAAATTGTACGTAAGAGTAAAATAGATCTGTTTTTTAAATATTTCAATGGTATGGTACTTCTAAGTTTTTTTTGTAATATTATAAATATGAAAATATGTATATACAATATAGCTACAAGGATAAAAATGTCTTCAAGCTCATTAGGTGTAAAAGTTGATTATTTTTATAGGCATTTAATATAATAAACTAACTACTACTACTATAAACTAAAAATAATAAATAGGTACTTAGTTAATAAGGTTAATATAGACTAAAAATAACATTTATTTTTTTGCTTGTATTCTTTTGTTAACGTATTGGAAAGCCTATCCAATTAGAAAACAAAATATGGCATACGTGCAAGTGAGTGTATTGGAAATATTTGCTGTTTGCTTTCGCTCTATGACTCTTCAGAGAAATACGTTTTGTATGTTTGCTGCGAATTACATAAAGTTTACACGTGACTTTAGAAATGAATTTTATGTAAACACGTCTTATCATGAAAACAAGTCAATAATAAACACTCTTATCGCCGAGGTATTTGTGTGCATCTTGACCTCATAAAATACTCTATAATCTACCATAATTAGCTACATAACTAATTTCTTCGACCATAGAATAATGCGGAAAATATTTTATGTAACCTCATAAGTTGTAAATATTGTGAGTTTTGTTTATTTACGTATTGATAAATAGACTTTGTGAGAAACGTTATTACAAAGGTTAAGTACTGTCACAGAATAATAACTAGTAGCTAGCTACTGTATAATAAACTGCGTAGAAAGTGTTAATATACTGCAATACTTCTTTTATTCAAATCGGTCAACAAAATAGGAATAATTTATGGCTCTAGTCAAAAGCCTTTCACGCAACTCACGAAGTAACCTCCTGTAAAATATTTACCATTTGAATGTCAATCTTCTGTAATGGTGTCGTGCATACTTATCATCGATCTAAGGTGCTAGCTTGACCTTATTTGGAAAAATACATGTGCGAGAAAGTGCCTATTCAAACATTTTATTAATTGGTTACAAAATATTGTACCTGAAATTAAATTTACTCATGTAAGGGTAATGTAGTTAGGCGTAAGTATTTAGAGTAATCCTTACGAAACCTATGGCTCGACGTTTTTTGTTCGGACAATGGAGTTATGGGTATTCATAGTTACAGTGTAAATAAATTCACATTCTAAACTCTAAAGTAATATATTATGTATAATACTAAGTTTTATAGTGTTTTCTTCTAGTTCTTAAATGAATCACGTTTCAGTACTTTGATCAAAGTGGAAAGTACCGAGTTATCCCTTTGAGACATGCCGACTTTGATATATTTTATTTCTATGTTCATTGCCTTCAGTTAAGCCCACTCCATTTATATCTAAATCGATATTATTTTATCGAACATTATCGGGATCGTCCTATCTGAATTTGTAATAACATTTTTATTACTGATCCTTTGAAAGCTTGAAACATGCTTGAAACTGATATAAGTTTATTAACTTATCATCATAGTCATCCCAAAATGGAGGATTAGATGCGAAATAAATTATAATATATTCGAGATTAGGAGACTATGTCACGTCTTTAGCTAGTATAGTCTTGTCTTAGCAGTAATTATATTTCTGTTATGCGAGATAATAAACGCACATACGATTCTCAGGTGCTATACTTGAATTCCTCTGTAGACTAATGGGATCAAGAGATTGACAAGGAACAAATCTACTTCTTTACTCTCTCAAATTAGCCAGCGATCCGTGGCGCGATCTGCTCATCATGTTATTGCGTTTGTTATCTAGGAGTGACATCATAGGTGCATTATTTATAAACTGAATGCGCGGGTCGGGTGCGTTGACAGATCTCAATTAGGGCTGTCAGTTTGAAATCGTAAGATTCTGCCTGAAGCAACTATGATAAGAAATTGGATTTACGATCCAGTTTCTTAAGGTTAACTTTGCAAATAGAGAAGCTCATTATATTTTTGCAATATTTTTTAAAATTTCACATCCCGATAGCATGAGTTTAACCTTTAATCCTTATATTCACCAAGTTAACCCAGTTATACCAAATTATTTTAAATAATACAACTTAAAAAATTAAAGCTCGGTGTAACGAATACTGTAACTATTTGTCCTTATAATAACAGTCTAAAAAACACTTTTCTTAGATTCATTGAATAAGTATGGTAAAGTACGGCAACCCTACTGAATTGAATAATAACCCTATTGAATAATCGTTTATTGCACTTAATATTGATTTATCTGTACCCTTCATCTATCAAAATACTTCAATTTTTTAAACGGAAAAGTGGCCTTTTCCAGCGTTCTAATCGTTGCATTTTTGTCTCGTAAACACGGCCCTTTTTATCAAGGAAACAAACAAAACATAATGCATTGTGATAGGTCAGTTCATACATAATCAGTAAAGTTACTTTATTTATTAAATTATCCTTTGCTTTTACGATTTTAATAGGTTCCATATTCAATTGAATATTAAGCGTAATCAATTTATAAAATATTTAGTTTTAATTATTATTTATTATTTTTATTAGGTACCATTAAACATTTAGTTGTTTATTTGATTTTTCGCCTACCCACAGCTATTGACGTGCACAAATTACGTATTTTGGCACCAAATACTGGCACGTGACTGGAGTAGTTTCATTTCATTTCATGTAGTTATATTTGTTTTTACGTTCATAAATTACCTGTTTATATCTTATACATATAATGCATCATTGTTTTTAGTTTACAAAGTCCATGTAACTTGTCAGTTGTCTCAAGAAAAGTAGCTTTTATTAATAATATTCATATTCGTATTACCTACTGCGAACTGTTTTGGTATGTTACTTTATGTTTCAAATTAAATACTTTTTAATTTTTTGTGAATAAATTAAAAAATAAACAGTTCAGTGAATAATGATTGAAATATTTATTCCTCGTCGTATTAAGTACGTATTACCTCTTGTGCAGACAACTTTTTCTTCAGACGCTTATTGATAAATCCATATTGTTGATTAATTTAAATACGCATATATTAACAACATATTAACACTCATTGCACCTTTATTTTATTAACCTTAACCCTTAAATAGAATTTAAGGTTACATTATAGATAAAATAAATCATTACATAATTTGTAAAGTATACTATAGCACACTAGCTTGACCATTAAGATATCTCTTGTTGCCTTGACAACGACATATAAAACCTTGCTATCAGTTGAGACTTGATGATGTTTTCACAACGAATGATCTGTTTCACTAAGAGAAAATGTAATAGATTGGTTTTCTGTTAAATTGAAAATATTGTTCTTTTTCGCATTTGTGTTGCTTGTAGTACGATACCTTAGAAATTTTAAATTGACACAGTTTTGTTTAAAATAAACTGCCATACTCTTAATCTTTGTCTAAGGTTTTGTTAAATATTCATGCAGTGTTTCTTGAATTTATACCATATACCTATATGTATATACGTATTGTATGCGGTGTAAATCATGAAGCGTGTACCAAATTTTTGTGATAACATGTTGATAATATGTTGTGCTAATTAAGGCCTCTTTTTTTTCAGACGCAGATGAGTGGTGATCGCGCCGGCTCCCAGTGCGGTCTGACATCGCTATTGCCCATGTCTTGTCGCGGACGCGCTGCGGCGTTCGCACGCGACCTACACTCTAGACTTCGCAACCTCGGCGCCGCGCAAGATGGAGAATGTGTACACGAGAACACCTGGCTCACGCGTGACAATGGCCCACATCGACCATGCACATCTTCTCAACGGGAACTGGATACTTTCTACGATTTTGAGCTGGAATGTGAAAGCCCGTCTAGTCCCGTAGATGAAGATGATGCCCCTTTACCTCAACGACTTTCAGAAGATACCGAACCGCCTTACTACGAAGTCGACTGTGACGAACTCAAGGAACAAACCAAATTAATGTTAAAGCAACCCGACAATGGTAAAAATGGATTTAAATTCTCAACAGCTTACACAGAATCACCCATCAAAATGCAGCCTATGCCTAAAGAAAATGGGCATGCAGATAAACCATTATACTCTCCAATAACTTTCGAAGGTTGTGCTCGACATAATAGCTACGATGAAATAGATTGTTCGATATTATCACCTATTACCGTCGAGGAGAATAGCAGGATACACTTACCTAATCACATAAATTCTAACGTTGATAGTGATTCTGAATTCGAATCGGCTAAAAGCGAACCTTCGGATGCCATTGAAGATGATTTACAAAACGGAAAAAGCTTAGAAAACGATATCAGTGCTGATGTAGATAACTTATCTCTCATTGATGTAGAGCTTCCGGATGAAGAAACTATTGTTGAAACAACAGAGATTGTAGAACCTACCAGTAAAGTCAACGAAGAAGAAATCCAGCTTAAAGTAGTCAGTTCGGAAGTATGTGTAAATGAAAAAGAGTCTTCGCCTGCAGAAATTGAGCAATCACTTGTAAACAATGAGTCTCAAATTGACGAAGAAGCTGAGGATGATAGACCCCAACGATTACGTCGCTGTTCATCATTAAAAACTGGAAAAACGCCTCCTGGAACACCAGGACGTAAAAAGATTGTACGATTTGCGGATGTTCTAGGTTTAGATCTGGCAGATGTGAAGACATTTATGGATGAGATACCTGTAATTCCAAAATCCGCTTACGATGATCTCACTGGATGTGATGTACAAAATTCACCACCAGTGCGACCAACCCCAAGACTTGGTGCTCTAACGCTAGTTCCGCTGTTTCAATTGCCTCATGATGTAACTGAAAAACTCGAAAGACAAAATGTTTGTTTAGAAAGCGCAAGAGTGTCTGATGGTGTTCACGTCACAGTATGCGGCTCGGTTCGCGTAAGAAACTTAGACTTTCATAAGACTGTCCACATTCGTTATACAATGAATCGATGGAGAACTTACACGGACCTCCAGACGACATACGTTCAGGGCTCATGTGATGGTTACTCTGACCGCTTCCAGTTTGTTTTATACGCACCATGTATAGCTTCAGGACAGAGGTTAGAAATAGCAGTGAGGTTTCAGTGCAAAGGACAGCAGTTTTGGGATAATAATAGCGGAGCAAACTACTGTTTTGATTGCTTAGCTTTGGGTGCAACACTAAACTCAACGTCGCCCCCAGATTCTCTTCACCCCACTCTGGACTGGCATGCCTCCTTCTACTGATGCGATCTAGCTAGCTTGAAGCGTAAGAGAAACGAATACGTCGATGGCGTTATAGAAGAACATTGGTGGAGTATCCGGCAGGTCCTGGTTCGACTGTGTGTATGCAAAGCGGCTCGCAGGACGCCTGTTGCTAGTCACATTCCTGTGCCTGCTTCCATTGCTGTCGGTTCCTACACGAGAGAACTTGGCGTACTAAATTATTGAGGCTTCAGATGTAAAGCAATGTTGTGACTTGTGATATACCTACTTTAGATTAGGTGTAGATACTATGTAACGAGTGAACGACTCGTGAGGAGTGCCATTTGCAGTAATTATCACTTATTTTGATGATTTCTCATTATTTGTCGATAGATGTACGTCCGCGGGACAATAAAACTCAATTATAAGTGTAAAGTCAGTTATGGGAGAGTATGGATGACGCATGCGAGCTGCCCTCATGGTTCCTTTGTAATGTTTGTATATAGGTTGAGAGGTGATTTTGAGAGAATAAATATTTTATTAGAATATTAAGAAAACTGTTAGCCTTATATTAAGCAGTATGTTGAAACATCACCTAGATAGACTGTCATAAATAAAAAGTAGGTATTATCTAATAAGAGATGGCAACGTGTCATCTATATAATATATTGTTATTTTAATGAATGTTGATTTGAGATATAACTCGTAAATACAATGTATAGATAATGTTAATTAATCTTTGTAAAAACGATTTATCAACTCTGTTTCACATTTTTATGGTGTTTTAACTGATACTGTTTTCTATTTTTATAATAAACAATAAAACATCAATCCATGACAAATATATCTAATTATATAAGTTGAAAAAATATTTTGTTTACTGATATTTTGAGATTCTATTTTATAAAGAGACTATTAGGAATTATGAAATTAAATTATTATTATTATATTTAAGAAATCAGCAATATTTATTAAGAATCATTTTCTATATTATTTGTACCTGAATTCTGTAAAGCGGCCATTTTAATTTTTATTATTCGGTTTAAAAATTAATATGCCTTTGTACTGATTTATAATTGATTATTGTATTTAATTAAATTAATTGACCGTTGTTTTATTGATAAACAATTCTAATAAACGAATGTGCATAATATTTAAACTTGCTGTTTCATTTACCCGTCTATCATGTTAATAGGTAATAATACAACATTGTATATTAGGGTTCCGTAGCCAAAATGGCAAAAACGGAACCCTTATAGTTTCGTCATGTCCGTCTGTCCGTCTGTCCGTCTGTCCGTCTGTCACAGCCGATTTACTCGGAAACTATAAGTACTACAGTGATGAAATTTGATGGGAATATGTGTTGTATGAACCGCTACAAAAATATGACACTAAATAGTAAAAAAAAGAATTGGGGGTGGGGCCCCCCATACATGTAACTGAGGGATGAAATTTTTTTTTTCGATGTACATACCCGTGTGGGGTATCAATGGAAAGGTCTTTTAAAATGATATAAAGTTTTCTAAAAAACATTTTTCTTAAAGTGAACGGTTTTTGAGATATCAGCTCTCAAAGTCGTAAAAAGTATGTCCCCCCCCCTCTATTTTTATAACTACGGGGTATAAAATTCTAAAAAAAATAGAGGTGATGCATGCTAATTAACTCTTTCAACGATTTTTGGTTTGATCAAAGTATCTCTTATAGTTTTTGAGATAGGTTGATTTAACTGTAATTTATTATATTTGCTGCTACGGAACCCTTTGTGCGCGAGCCCGACTCGCACTTGGCCGGTTTTTATTATTTCTAAGACTAGTGATACTTAATCGCTTTATAGTATACTAGCTGTGCTCCGTACTCCGTTCAAACAAACAAATTCTTCAGCTTTATAATATTATCTAGTATAGATTTTGAACACTTACAAATAGGTACCTAAGTGTTACTTAATATGTATGTATAGTATTGCTACAAAATTAAATTATCAATTCAAAGTGCAAAATGTATAAGACATAGGTACACTTAGGACATGGTGACAAATATAATTAGTTAGGAACACCGAACTGGAATAGTACAAATAGGTTAAGTAGGGTCATTGCGCCTGTTCGCGTCCACATACCTATTCGCATTCATTTTGCGGATATCTTTTAGAAAATTCACGAAAATAAGTATACTTTAAGTAAAATTGTAATAAGAAAAATTTCCGATAATACTTCAATGTATATAAGAGACATGCACACATATTCAAAATATGCCTGCGCACCGCCTATCCTATTTAAAAAAAAAATATTTATTTTTGGCTATTAAACGAGAGAGCTAAAATGCGCGGGATTTTGAGAAAAAATAGTGCGCAGCTGCAGCGTCGCGTTTGACGGTATCTTATTGTTAAATGTGAATTTTTGAATATGTAACTGTTTCTTTACTTTGCTAACAAAACATGGAATAGTATGGATTATAAATCAGCTTATTTCTTTTACAATTAATAGCTAAAATAAGGTGGACGCGAATTACTACAGCGAATTTGTACAACTTCCATTTTGCGTCCACGGTGGGCGCAAACTATACCTATAGTATAGTGCATAACAATAGAACATATTGCGTCCACATTGTTTTTCATTACGTAGCAATGAATTGTTTGTTAAAATATGTAATTTAAAATAGATTGTAAATTTTTGACTAAGACTGCAAGTTGATAATTTAAATTTTGATTCAAATTAGCAAATTTTTATGCTATTTTTTCATTTTAAAAGGGGTATTCTAAGAATGAGAATGAGAGATATCTTTGAGAATGAGAGTCAATAAGTCTGTGGTTAAGAAAATAATATAAACAAAAAAGAAATTTAATTCATTAGAAACTAAAAAATAGGGTAGGTAGGTAATCTTAATAGAACTGATTATTATTTATTTACATAACGTAACTTTGTTTTTTGTTAATTTTTAGTTCTATTAATGATGAGAAGATAAATATAAATAAGTTTTTCCAGTTTCCTTAAAGTGAATTATATTAATAAAATAATGTTGATTTTAGGGTTCCGAACCTGAAAAGGAAAAACCGGAATCCTTGTAGGATCACTTTGATACCCGTCCGTCTGTATTTGCCGGTCAGTCTTTCTGTCAAGAGCCTTTTTCTCAGTAACGCGTGGAGGTATAAAGCTGAAATTTATATTGAATACTCAAGTCTACGGTCCCTAGAAGCAGTGAAACTTATAAGCCAAAGCAATCAAAAGATACAGCCGTTTATGCTGCAAATTTTCGCAAATTTCGACATTCGCAAGGGAATCAAAACCTACAGGGTACTTTACGTGAACACAGACACTTGAAGTTTGGTACGAAGCCATGTCTTATAGTACAAATAAGGGAAACATTGAAAAAATAATCATTTACAGTTAAAACAT
>CAJQZM010039275.1:0-22732 GCA_907164665.1 Colias nastes | reverse complement strand
ACGTTTAAATTTCGAATTACTTTTATAGGTCGGTAATACCTTCAGATATTCGATGGGTCGTTGATAGCTTCGTTTACCTTACTGTAAACTTATGAAAGCTCTATTAGAAAATAATCCTATCCTATTTCCTACTAATATTATAATTAATGCGAAAGTTTGTGAGGATGTGTGTGTGTTTGTTACTCTTTCACGCAAACACTACTGAACCTATTACAATGAAATTTAGCACACATATATAGGGTAACTTGGATTAACACATAGGATAGGTTTTATCCCGGAAATGCCACGGGAACGGGAACTATGCGGTTTTTCCTTTGAAAACGCGGGCGAAGCCGCGGGCGGAAATCTAGTCATCAATAACCCTCATTTACCCACAAATATCAATAAATAAAGAAATTACCAATAATTTTATTCTAAACAAAACTAAAGTACATCGTTATTTAAAATTGATATCGGTGATCGATGATAACTCAACACATTACTGTAACGAAGTCACAACTATAAAGTCACGTCTGCACGTTTCAGGCATTGGAAAGTTCTTGTTAAACTATCTTGCATGTAACACGGCCCTTATATGCATCAAGTTAGAATTGGCCTGCGGCTTCGACTGCGTTTACCTATTTGGAGCAGTATTGGATAATGTTGCTTCCTGCCTCAATTTTGTTTTGCCTATATTTTATTTTGTATGTATAAATGCAATCTGTTCAAGAACATTCAGCACTTGGTTATGAACGTATTGAGACTTGTAGGGCGGGCGATCCAGTAAAGCCAGCCGTTATTATACTTTTTTTTTAAATAAATCTATGGGAGCTTTTCTTTTAAGTCTTTGGAATTTTGTGCCTATATTTACGTTTTACGTTGTTTTTGGATGTTTGTTTGAACGAACTTACCTTACCTAGAAATTACAGTGTTACAATAAAAACAGTTTAAAAGTAAAAAGTTGAGTAAATCTGTAGGCTGTATAGGACATCACGTGATGACCTAAGTATATATATTATTGACGCATCAATAAAAAAAAAAGAAAAATGTAAATGAAATTTAAAAAAGGAACATGTAGGTTATTAGATTTATTTTTATTCTGCTCTCACGAAGTTACGTGTACCTATCAGGCATCAGCCAGTCTATTATAAATTGCAAAGCAATTCGGACAAATTCAAAGCTCTGCTTCCGCTATACATCTTGATTCATTAATAATTGCATTCGAACGTAATAGTTTTATGTCTATCTATGGCTTCTAAATTTATAAAATTAAATATCTAAAGCTCAATTCATCTTTGATTTTTTCAATGGTAACGCGTTCCCAAAGAAGTAAGAACGCGTGTCAAACTATCGTGCTTATAAAACACCATATAATATATGTAATTTAGAGTTAATAACATGTCGCATGTGTGTTTGTGGGCATCTCCCAAATTGCCGTAAATGTCAAGATCGTCACGCAATAGCTTTAGGAAGAGTACATTTAGAAATTAAAAACTTTTTAACGGATTTTAAATGCGAGTTAGTCATATTTATCCAGATCTTTCGATCACTTAACAGTGCACATGGTCATGGGGAGTAATTACTAATTAGTTTTTAATTTCTAAATATCTTTCTTTTACTTGTCAAAAATAAAAATAAAACACAAGAAAATAATAAATAAATCTTTATTGACAAAACTGAACGTACAATGGTTCCTATAGTTAGATAACAATGAGGTAATATTAGTTTTCAATAATTGTTGGTTATTGTAGATAGATTGGTGTAAGGTTTTGCTGACCCTCCCTCTTGCCGCCCCTCAGCATGCTTAATTAGTATTCCGGTGGGCTGCTTTATTCAGAAAGGATTGTAACTATAGTCACGAGGAATGATCTCAGAAGTTTGTGATAATATTCGGTACATTTTTTGATAAAATAACTGTGATAATGTTCGGTATTTGTGATAATATTCGGTACATTTTTTGATAAAATAATTGTGATAATAAGTATTCGCTACATTTTCTGTTTCCTTTATCTACCTAGTCTAGAAATTTTCTCTGTAAAAATATTAGTCTCTTTTTTCGTTTAACACGTTCACTGCGGCACCTAAAATGCCAAACTTACCGTTGTTGCGGCATGTCTTCCATACTTCACATCGGCAAGTTCACCACTGTGCGTCATGAGCCATTTTTATCACATCGCACCTTCTGACTTTGAAGGTTAATAATTTCATGAAATTTCAAGATATTTCAAAAATTTTTTTTTCAGATAATAGTATATATAGTCTAGTATATACCGCATAAATAGCTTTTAGTTTGACCCAATAGTTTAAAAGATATGAGGGAAAATGTAAACCCCTGATTTTGTGAAAAATTATTTGCCATCCCGCACTGCGTTGATACGGCATGTTTACAGTAATAGCGATGGGAAACACTGTAAAATAAAACATCGATATCGATATAAATCAATTTTGTATATTTCAGTCTGTTTGTTAACAGATAACGAGATCGTCGATACAAAAAAAAAAACACATATAAAACAAGGTACTTGATAGAGTACTATCAGGAAATTGCTCAGTAACTTTTGTTTTAATTTGTTCACTAACTTTTGTTTTAATGTTTTATATTATTTTCACAACTGTCATCACATTTTTGCATTTATGCTACGAAATAAAAGAAAGTAAAAAAACTAAAGCCTCTAAGGTATCATTGTCATTTAAAAATTTGATAACGACGCGTGCGGTCCTGGTACATCACTATGCGAGACTGACACGCGGCGCGCTCGCAGTACAGTGCGGCATGAGGTGCTTGTCCATGGCAAAATATTTGACATGCCGCACACAAAAGAAACGGTTTCTTTTCTATGCGTTGTGTCCAATATTTTGCCATACGATTTTTAAACGAAATTGAGTCCTACTTCAAACTGTGATCACAAAAATATATTTGTCTCTTTTCTAGTCATTGATTAACATATAAAAAACCTCGCCGCACCACGGTGAAAACTGCGATTTTGGGCGCCGCACTGTGGTGTAGTCGCTGATGGCCCGATACTGGACATGCCGCAGTGAACGTGTTAATTATGCAAGATCACTGAAAGGAATTCATCTTTAGGGCCTTTTTCGCTAAGGTAGAAATTATATTCCATGTGTACCAAAGCAAAATGTAAAGAAACGATTTAAACTTTTAAAGAGATATTTTAAAATTGAACATTTTCAATATGTTAACCTTTGAAATATTATAACAACGTAATGTGACGTGTTGTATGATCCAATTTGATGACTTAATTTCGCCCTTTAGCTAAATAGCGATTGCTTTTCGCTGACCTATAGCAGTATCTAATTAAACGCTTAGTTTGATAGTTGTCTATGCCATAAATCAACATTGACTCACTTGTCAACAACTCTTGATATAATTTTCGAAATTTCTAATGTGTACACCTACAGAAAAATGATGAACTTTTGTAAACATTCTTGTATACATTGTTGAGTGGATTTGGAGATTTTTCAGCTCTTTTTACAAAACAGCTCTTCATAACTTATGCGCTTCAATCTATTAAAAATATTGATAATTGAATCAAAGAAGAAACGTATTTAAAAAAGTTTCTCAATACAAATTATCTTAAATCTGTAATCTTACACAACACCTGAAACAATTGAACAATATTGATACGATATAATCTGTAATTATAGTTAAATTTGCATTGATTCAGAATTAACAATTAAGTTAACAAAAACGTTATAAATTTAATTACGTATCATGTAACATATTCGCCGCCATTGAATTCAGGCGTGTTTCAACACTGTGGTACCCAAATAAGATCGTATGTACCTCGTATAAAGCATTCGAGCATAAACAATTGAACAATAGATCGATATCCGCGCCGGTATCGATTTTTTCGATTATTCTCGCACACCAGACAATCCATTCAATTGTCAATGCCACTTAACATAGAAATTTTATAATTGATAGGCAATGAACTATGTAATACGATGTAATTATAAGTTTAGAAGCATGGCAGCGGATAATGAGAAATCTTCCGGCTTGGTTATGGATAAAAAAATCTGTAAAACACCTATAATAGTATTTCGTTTCATTATGCAATAAAACATTATGTTAGAAAAAAAGGATCGAACATCTAGGACTCTCGCAACTAAATAATTAATTGGTTAAAAACTTTTTATTGGAGAGCTTTTAAAAAGCAGTTTTATACTAAAACTCTAATGGATCACCTTTACTACTTTATTTTAATTATCATATAAGTATCAGCATTGTCAGCAATAAATTCTCCATAATAACATTATGTACACGTTTTATCAAATCACTTAAAAATATTACGCGAAGCTTGCGTTTTGTACGCAAATCACGTCACGCGTTTCAAATCATCTCTCACCTATGACTCCCAACGGATACCAAGGAAATCTCACATTAAAGTATTTATCCATTTGCCTTTGATTTCCATCTTGTGTAATCAACAATTACTAAAAGAATATATGACATAGTTTTGTTAGCGATATAGCAAGTAACAACGACTTTTTAAGTAAAAAGGTTATTAGCGCTCCAGGAGGGGTTGTAATAGTTTATTAGGTTAATTCGCCACAATTTACATCAGTCGTCTCTTTTTCGCTCACGATAATTGAATCATGCCATCTTAGTTTAATCGTGTGTGCGTTAGTGTGCCACTTTTGAAGATTGAAACTGTTATAACCTACCTATCTATGTTTTTATTTATAATATCATTAGCTAGAAAAATAAGTTCTACAAGCGGGAAACAGCTGCAGCGGCGAGTGAAGCCGTCTGGTGGATTTTTAATTTGACGAATTTAGTTACATTATGTATTACGTTAGGTAAGGATGAATACTTAGTATGCAGCACTGGATATCTATTAAATTATAAGACAAGTGCAGGGGTCATAAAAATATGTAAAGCCAGTGGACATTGTTTATTTTATCAAGATTATGACCATAACTTCGGTTGCAGTTGCAGACTGCAGTACCTTTGATGTTTAAACAATTACTGTGAGCATATGCATTTCAATCAAGATTTCTGTTTTATTACCGGATATCTCTCAACGTTTTTAAAAAAATAAATATAAAAAGGCTAAAAAATAAATATAAAAAGGCTGATGTAAACTCTTTTTTTTCTCCATTATAAATAGATAATAACTTTGTTAACCTTGTTGTGTATATATTTTGAAACATAAAATAATATATTAATAACAAATATGTAACTAAGGACCTGTATAATTACACTCCTATAGCTACATCAATTAAAAATATAAATGAGAACAATAAAATGAATACTAATTACTTAGTGTTTTTTATTTCACTGATGATCACGATAGTAAAATTTAAAACTAAATCTTCCCAGCTTTAAAGACTAATCATTGCCTAGAACAATTAAGCAGAATATGGCCATTACAATACATTATTTCATATTTGACTCATCTTGCCTCATAAATAAGTCTGTCTGTCTGCATTTTTCAAAATTAAAAAAAATATTATTTTTGAATATTCAAAATTATTCATCACCGGAAAAAATCATGTTTTTACCCGTAGCATTCTAGATTACAAATATGAAGTACCTATCAATATTGCTTATCAATAAAGTTCTATTCTTATGAAACAAGGCTTTTCGTATTTTCAAGTTGGAAAAGTGAACAACGATATAACGCTATTTTCTAGTCATAATCTTACACTTACTTATTTCAACGACAAGATGAGAGGAATTTGTCTTAAAAAACACTAACCAGTTATTTTTCAAGCCCTTGAATGGTATAAAACTAAATATCAAAAGTAAGTTACAAAATGTCAAAAAATAATATCTTCTACGTTATAAATTCTTTTTAATCCAAGCCTGTTGATTTCGTTGGAAATATTTTAAGATCTAGATAGACTAGAAAGTTTGTTATTTTTATAATTTATCAACTGAAAATCTACAAAGCTTATCTATTTTTTATATCCGGCAATGAATCAAATTCTAATTAATATATACTGTTCAGTGATCTAATCGATAAAAAATTATAAATACTTTAGTTTTAATAAAAGGTACCTAAACTCTCATAAAATATGTCGGCACCTTTTGGTACGTTGAAAATAACATTAAATTTCAGTTTATTATAATTATCAGGGAAAATTACACAATTTATCTTTATGAGCTACTTAGAATTTATCGAGAAAAAGATCTACATTTGCGAAAAATTAGTTTTAAATTTAAATTGCATCGTAGAATTGTTTCCATTTTATTCCTAAATAATCCCTAATTAAATAACATTATTGTGATAACAATCTACTGTCACATAAATTATGTTTCAATCTATAGTGACTATCTAAGTTAGATATTATGTAGGTATTATGTATATCCAAAATTGCTGGCTCATTGCTATTTCAGAGCAAACGTCAAAAAGATTAGATTCTATCACAACTTTGAAGACTCAACGAACATGAATTTGGCTTTAATAATTCGCGTGAGATGCAAACTTATGGGCACAATGCGGTTACATGATCACGATCAGGTCGACAGGTCAAGGTCCTTGAGCATCATTTAGTTTTTTATTGTAAATTGCGGGGTTACAGTGAATTCACATTGTATTCTATGGGTATGCGGAATTGGTATGTTCTTATGTGTATGCAAAATGCAATTCGCCTTATGTGTACTAGACCTTAGGCTTGGATCCGCTGGGTTGTCTGAATATAAGTACTAAAAAGTTTACGTCTTTCTCAAAATCGGATGTATAGTTTTGAAGATTTTTTTATCATAGACATACGAATAAAAAATCAGTACAATAATTATTAAAGTAGCTATAGGTAGGTAGTTAGGCTTTTAAATCGCAACCGCAGCATTAAGCTTGCCTGTATTTTTAATCGATTTCCGATTTTTTGTAAGTGAAGTTTGTAAGATAAAAGTTATGTTTATATAAGCACCACAATAAACAGTTAAAAGATGAACGATAATTTGGTTTTATTGCGGAGTATTTAAATACTATACTTAGGTATTATAATAATTTGGCATGCAGTATTTTTATTCCAATAACGGTATATAGTATCTATGCATTGAATTTTTGTTGTCACTACCGCAACCCGGAAGGTTAAGTTACGTAAAATGTAAAATAACACCGATTTTCATAATCTTAAAATCAAACCATTTGATATAACAATTAAATTGTATGCAAATCCACGAATTGCTAAATCGACTGCAATTCGTTCTCGTTTATCCATTGCACTGATGCACTCGTAACTAAAGACGTATTTCTTCACCAAGATCATTCCCATATCCATGTCATCTTAGACATGTCCATTTAATTATAACAAATATCGTTTGGTAAAGTGATTTTGAACCTTATGCTTTGGTTTTAAGGTGTTTTTAGGGTCATAGATGACACAGAGGCTATTGCTTCACCACATTGCCGCGAACTCTTAAACTCTGACCCGGTAATGGGTTCGTAATTACTGCATGACAAACAAATGTGAATGAAGTATCCGTAAATATAATGGTGGCTGAAGTAGCGATGATTTGACCCTTGAGGCACGTCATTTTCTTGCTTCAAACGCTTTGTATTGATTATTATGTCAAACTTATAACTACAATGTAGTTAGTATATGTTTATAGTTGTGATTGTTTAGGAAAATTTATTCTCAGATTCTTTTTTTTGAATGATTGCGAGTACCTATTGTAGTAAGTAGGTACTTACCACTGGAGTGAAGAAAAAACATAATCAACGCATGTAAAAAACCTTTTTTTCTAATTTCCTTTTCAGAAAGAAAACACTGAGCATCAATATTTTATATTCATTGTGTATCTTCTTAATTATATAATTTATCTGTTTTCAGTTAAATTCAGTTCAATGTGTGAATAAAATATGGTTATATTATATTATTGTTTTATTTATCCTGTCAAATCCTATTCCTAGCGGTAATCACTAATCAGGTATGTTATTCCGTAACAAAGTAACAAGCTAACTAATAGATAGAATTGATAACTTTATAATAGCTGGCAGACCGCACAAGCTACTTTGTATGTTCTCAAAAGGTTTTTAAAATAATCAGTAGTTCATGAGAGGCTGAGATTAAAGTCCGCAAAAGCAATTTTCTCCTGGGCAATATTAGCATAGCATCATAGTATAAAATAAAAACCCAGTTACAGTGACCGAGTAACATGAATTATTGTAAGGGACGAGAGTTCGATTTCCGTACAGAAAAATATTGTTTTGTTAGTGTCTAAGTGTGCAATTATTACTATGTGTAGGTAAATGGTAATATGTACTTTAAGACTTAAGTTCAGTATCATTAAAGAGAAAACATATATTTGATAATAGGAATTCAACAATTCTCTTGTAGAAAAAATATAAAATACTTAGTTTAGAAACGCGAATACATGCGTTGTGTGATTATATTGTTTAGAAATATTGTACCTATATGTTATTCTTGATGTCTCCATATCCACAGAAAGTTACTTATGTATCTTAATTTTTAAGATTTTATTTGTATATCATTCTATAATCTTACACCATAGAAGATAATTGATAAAAAATAAAACACACATTCAGTAAATATAAAATTTAATAGTTGGGTCAAAGGTAAATTCATAATATCACTAGTAACAAGAAAACATTACATACAATTGATTTCATATTAATACTAATTAATTATTATTAAAGGTATACTTAAATATGACTCTAGCCGCTAAGGCAATTACGTGACAATTAGTAATAAAAAAATATTTTAACACTTTATATACGGAAGCCAAAAGTGATAATTTCAATGTGCTAATAATTAACAATTATTGCTAAAATACACGTACATCGATTAAATAATATTACAATGAAAAAATATTATTTAAAACTAGGATAACCTAGGCTATGGTAAGGCATGTCTTAATTGTTAAAATCCTAAAATAAAAGAATAACTATTAAAGGCTCCAACTTCTCAACAATCATGTTCTCTTTCTTTTAATATGAACGAAAGAGACAACGCATGTTCTCTTTACACTTACATTTAATTCGCATAAGCTCTAGAGATTCGTAAGGTTCATTCTACGCATAATTTTTATGCTTTAGCACCACTAACTTACGATTTAACTTGAATTGCAACTTATATAGGTGGGAATAAATGCCGGACAAATAAAATACATACAAGTAATTTTATACAATATTATTTCGAACGTTACAAATATTTTAAGTCTATTATTAAAATAAAATGTTGCTTCGATCACTGCTATTGACATCATTTAATAAACCATCTGTAAAAAAAATCCTACATATTTTATACATTTCCAAAATGTGCTGATATTACAATTTTTAATTCTCAACGTTCACGTTTCGCATTTCACTATACACATCATATTGTTAAAATTATTTTCTTTATTACACACAACTTTCACAATCAAACGATTACAATGTTTCCAATTTACGATACCACTTTTGAGTGATTTGATTGTTAATTATTAGAAACCATCAAAAAACTCAAATTAATTTGTTTCTAAAAATTAGGAACCAATCGAAACTGATTTTATTGTTTCTTATCATGGACCCTCTTCACAATGGTCAGAGTTGGCCCAACAAATGATCGTCGATGTTTGATTATGAATAAACGTTTGATGGCCGATCATAGTCATTTAGGCCATCTACCTGATTGCCTCTACTCGCCCATCGCTGCCCACTGTGAAGAGGTCCCATTAGTCACAATCAAATCCCTCAAAAGTGGTCAACCTTAACCGCCACAGTATTGAGCGTAGTAGTCGCGGGCAAGTGTATCTGGTCCCAGTCTGTAGTGAGATGGGCTTCCGTGTCGGTCGCCTTGATTGTGAGTCCAAGGGATGGTACTGCGTTGGCGCAATGCGGGAGTCGTAAGGTCACAGGGCGAAGGAACACCAGCCCTTGAGGCCCGCACATTACCAGGGGGGACAGCATTGCTTCACCTATTTAATAGAGTTGGTTGAGGTATGGTGTAGGGTAAGTATAAAGTGGCAGGCTCGAGCAAAATGTGTAGTGAAATATAGTGATCATAGAGAAAGACTTTTGTGGCATTTTGCATTAGCAGTATGGTTGAAAAGAAGCCGTAGCCCGTATCAGTCATCAAAATAGTGTTGTGGATAGGCAGACGCAACCTCCCAGAGCCATCAGTAACGCGGCAGATAAGCAAATATCTCGCAACCCCCTTGACTTTTTATTAGTGTGGCAGTAGGGTAAAATGCCACACACGACATAGTCCCAGACTTAATAGCGACACTGTTATGATGACAATTTAATAAGGTAAAGATAAAATGCCACGTAACCCTCTCTCCACGATTCTTATTAATAAATTGGGTGCTTTATTTTCGCCTTGAGCCTGCTACATTATACTAGTTACGATACTGTTTTTTATTCTTCTGTGTATAGATAATGTTATAAGTGAAATCTTATGCACAGATCAAAATATGTGAGAATAGAAAGATATAGTAAATATAATGAAATTTACAGACATTAAATGTTCGATAAGGTCATTATTTTTTAACAGTGAGTAAAAAGGTAACTAAAATATACAAGGTCAATAGTAAGCTTGACTTTCGCTGTGCATTTTAGATTTCACTGCAAAAAATAATTCATCAAAGGGTGTAGAAATTAAAAAGAACAAAAGAAAAACGGAAAACTCAACACACAAACACAAATCGCAACAAATTAATGTTAATTAACATGCAAAGCGTAACACAAACGACTATAATAATATATGAAGTATGCTTGATAAATGCTAATTGAGACATAAATACAAAATGAGGTGATACATGAAATCAGAGTAGTGCCAAATTCAAATAAAACCAAATCAGTATAAGATAATCAACCAAAATATCATGGTGCTATCATACTTATATGAAATGTAGAGTTTGATAAAAGATAAACTTAAAACAAAATTTAATGATAAATAGTGCTACCACACACGTACGAAAAGTGCTTGAAATAAGACAAATACAAAACAACAAGAGACGATAAATGAGACCGGAAAGGTGCTACCACACACAAATGTACAGTGCACAAATTTCAAACATATGTTTGAACATACGATTTGACAGTCTGGTGGATGCAGCATGGCCGCCGCCGTCTCTCCTCAATCTTTAAGTACGAGTGTATTGTGTGGTAGAAACTGCGTAAATTTTAATCGGGGTTAATGATCTGTTTAGTAATGATAATGAACTCTATACAAACGTCATTAAGGTGTATTTTACAAGTTAAGTGCGTTATTTATTCAATACCATCAACCGTAGCTATAATATACATATATATCATGCCACACACATGCATCTACGCTACGCAAACAGTTTCACATTGCTGTAATTGTGTCAAAATTCCCCATACGCGCATATTCCATTCGCAAACGTTAATGCCAATTAGTAAGTGCAGTCTACGATCTACGGTAACGCGTGCGTTTTGCAAAAGCTTTACCGTTATCCATGTCGATGGGAGGTCCTCCTACGCGCTGACTCAATCGCGGGTCAGACACCGTAAAGTAGATCTTTTGTTTGATCCCCGGAGCTATCGCTTTCGGGGGTATTATCAGCGATACGCCCCAGTGCCTGTCCTCTAATATGCCTCCTTCGCTGTCAAATATACCCCACGTTGTGTGCGGTGCGTCGGGCTCTATAACCTCAGTTTTTTCATCTGTTTCCGCTGTTTCAGTTGTTACTTTTACAACCGTGTTATCGTTGCTCACTATAGTGGTTTCGTTTCGACTATTCGACGTGTTTTCGGATGTATCTTGGCTATTTTCAGCACTTTTCTCGACAATTTTCTCACAGAATGTTACCGATCTACTAGGTTTCGTTCTTTCCTGTAAGTCTTGCGACGCATATGGCGTGCTTTGAGGTTTATTTTCAAAATTCATGCTACATTCCGATGCATATTGAGTTTCCATTGAAGTGGTTGATTCGTATGGTATTGGAGACGATGTTATTTTAAGCGCATTAGAAATATGTTCCGCTTTTCCATGCAATCGAGGAGCATATACTGCTTCTCCTTTTAATACATTTGCCTCCAAATTCTTTGTTTTCTCCTTTTCTGCATCCGTTTTTGATTCAGTCAGGTACAATTTTGAAAAATCAATTTCTTGGAATTTTTCACTTTTACCATTCAAAGCTTCTGCTTTAGTTTGATACACCGGTTCTCTCCGCGATAAATGATTAGCATCACTCAACTCGTACGGACTACTTCTAGCACTACCTGCGCTATCTTGGTCTGTCACAGGTATTACTTCCTTTGTTTCCTGACTTGATTCGTATATAACACTGTCTTTTAGTTCTCTTTTTGATACATACATAGGCTCTCTTCCTTTTACTGAATCACTGTCATTAGCCTCTAATCTGGTTTGATATATCTTTTCTTTTTTAGCCAAATTTCTTTGCTTTATTATTTCCAATTTCTCTTCTAACTTACTGGTGTAAGTAGATTCTTTATTGGCTAGTAGTGCAGCTTTTTGTGATAGTATTTCTTGTTTAGAAACGTAAGTGCACTCAGCTGACGCTGGTCTTACTTGCTGTGGAATGTCAAATAAGTCATTTCGTGTGCCATAATTAGTTTCAGAACAACTGGATTTGATTTCAGAACGAGTAGCGTATGGCGATTCTGTTTGAATTCTTGCTAACATTTCTGTTCTGCTTACATACGGAGGTTCACTCATAGATTTGGTCAAGGGAGACGTGCGCCCAGGAAAATTCACAGGTGTATGTAACCGTCTATCTGGTCTAATTGCATAAGTGCTGTCTGACCATGAAGTGCTGGGCGGTGGTTCGTATGTTCTTTTACCGTATAATGGTTCTTTAGAATTATATGAGTTATCCATTCTTTGTTTTAACATTTCTTCCTTGGTATTATACGGTGATTCAGAGAATCTCTGCCTGAGCATATCTTCTTTAGTTGCGTAAGGACTTTCATTAGTCATTCTTTGTCGCAACATTTGCTCTTTGCTAGAGTAAGGTGATTCATTATATAGAGGTTCAGGTTTTCTAGGAATATCCTGCCTAGTACCATACGGATTTTCAAGTACTTCATTTCGAGTCGCGTAAGGATTTTCTCGGATACATTCAGCCCTTGTGCCATAGGGATCGATCAAAGGCATGGCTACTGTATCGCGATTTCCATACGGGCTTTCAAAGCTTTGATTTGAAACTTCAGATCTAGTCGCATATGGATTTTCACTTGAAGTATCATACAGCGAGGAGTAAGTTCGCTTAGGCTTAGGTATAGGATCATACACTACGTGTTCTTTGCTTTGGTATACAGGTTCGGGAGGTAGTGGTTGGGTTGGGTAAAACGGTTCGTGTTTGTTTTGTTGTTGTCTTTGGTAAATGGGATCTATTTTGGTTATCATATTAAAGCTTGATGTTTGTCCGTAGATGCCTCTCCTATTATATTCTATGAGAGAATTCTGTCTACGCAACAAAGGGGTAACTTTAGGTTCGGTTTCTATTTCACACATAGAGTTTTGACGTCTCAAGCTTTTTACAACTGGTTTGGCTTCGTAATCTCTAACTGTACAAATGGAGCCATTTCTATCATCGCAAAAGGAACTTTGTCTTTTCAGTATCGGTTTCAACATTGGTTTTTCACATGAAGAGTTACTTCGTTGTAACATTTGATTTCGAATGTGTGTATTTCTCATGTGAATGGATACATCGGTTAAATCTGACTTCTCTCGTCTCAACATGGGCATCTGTCTCTGCTGCAAGTCACTTTCACACAGTGACTTCTGTCGAGACACTTTCTGTTTCGTTTTCGAACGGAATAAATCGAGGACGGCATTTTTTATGAACGACGGCTTTTTGGATAATTTCTTTTTAGTTTTTGGCGAGAATGTTTCGTCCGGCTCCACACTGGAGTTCATGGCATCGGATGAGCTGCGGAAACCCACAACCAAACCCACTTAGTTACTCATGATGGATATACGGACGTGTCAGACATTTCAACGTTCAAAAATTTAGAGAACAAACTTTACATTGAAAAATCTGAATGGTCCTGAACGGTAATGGTAAATTTAAGAGATGATTTTTGAGATAATGAACAGCATATTGAAATAAATGCCATAAATAAGCGAACAAACAATCTATGATATATAAACTTGCTCAGACTAAAATAGTAGGAGATAGAACTTAAGAAAAGCGCGAAGACAGGATAAATAGTGACAACTTAATTCAATATGCTTTCGTCAAACAAGTTGCACTAAAATGCAGACACGCACTGCTAAATCGTTCAAAGTCAACCAAGTCTAACATACTCTAATTACATGTTATTCAAATACATCTGGTACGCCCCGACAGAGATATATTATGTTACAAATATATAATATTTATAGATTTGTATAACCACATACAATACCATACTAATACGGTGGCCCAACGTGTTAGTCGTATGTGAAGCGATCGGTGTTTGCATGTTAGAGCAAATTGTACAGGGGCTCGAGATTCGACTGGCTATAGGCGGCGCCAAATAACTAGAGCCAACATGGCGCCCTTCACACGGAAATACAAAGATAAAACGTAAAATAATTGTTGTATATGTAAAAAGACGCAGTTAAACGTAATTACAAAATGTATTTGCCATTTGACATAAAATAAACATAAGTTTTTCTTTTGAGCATTGCATATCTTTACCTACCTTAGCTACGTCTTTTCAAATATAATAAGCATATGAAGTCACTATACGAAGACTTGCTAAATTGGTTGCTATGGTAACGACTATAACAACAACCATAATACATCCTTCAAAGGTTCTAGTTACTTGACGTCTCCTATACATGCAAATATTTGAGGTTATAAAGGGAGTATTTGATACAATTTGTGTACGACACAAGCGCTTTACCTCAGATTGTGCATGTGTTGTGGCTTCCTATAGAGTTCAAACGCTGATCCCCGCTGCTCTCGACTGCCGGCTAAATCTAATGGGAAAAAAATTTATAGAATACACATAAAAGGCTCAAAATATTAAGTAATTCAATAATAAATACAATTTAAGGCATACAATAATTTAAATTGATAACCATAAAAACATAGAAATCTGTTTTAATACCCTTGGTGAATGCAATCACAGTTTACATTTTACATGTACATCATTATTTACCGAAAGAGATCAATTTTAATTTATAATAAAAAAATTAAAACAGATAAACATTTTTACACATACAATACTAATCATATCGTGTGTGTCTGTGTGCTTACTATGTCCACACATATACATGCGTTTATATACATATGTATACGCGTGTGTGTATGTACGGCATGTGCGTGTTTGTGTGTATACACGCGTATGTGTATGTTCTTTTGCGTTTGTCTATGTAATGTCTTCATGTCAGTGTGCGTGTGTTTGTATCTGTTTGTATATATTTATCTATGTAATGTCTGTATTAGTGTATGTGTATGTATGTAAATGTCTATGTATATCTGTTGTGTGTGTATCTGTTTGTTCGTGTGTATACCTACCGATGAGGTGCGGGTTGTGCGGCAAGTTGATGGCGCGGTGCGGGTAGGGCGCCTGCGCGTGCGCCTGCCCACCGTACATGCCCTGTACATTATATTAAGTTTTTAATTTGTTCGCTGGATTTAAAAAGGTACATGTTATATTTTTAACCGACTTCAAAAAAAGGAGGAGGTTATCAATTCGGCCGGTATGTTTTTTTTTTTATGTATGTACACCGATTACTCCGAGGTTTCTGAACCGATTTACGTGATTCTTTTTTTGTTCGATGCGGGATGGTGTCGAATTGGTCCCATAAAAATTTTATTCGGATAGGCCCAGTAGTTTTTATTTTATGAGCATTTTTGTCTGTATTTGTAAATGTTGCAAGTGCAAGTTTGAAGTCGGTTGTTTTTAACGCAGTTATATAGACTTGTATCAATATTAAATCAAACTTACTAAGTTACTAACTACTGCTATAGTATTGTATTATCTGTGCTACTGCTAACATCGATATGTAAATAAGTTTAAATGATATTTTATTACAGAATGAAATGAAATATGATGATTATATGAAAATATACTGTGAATGCTATCTAAATTGATATTTCAGACATTTTGATAGAGTTTAGAGGGTAAATTGATAAACATTTATAAACTTCACATGATAAAAAAGTCCGTACTTATGAAATCGAATGACGTAACGTCCAATCTATTTCTGCAGTAAAATTGAAAAAACTAATTATTTAGTGGTTCTGAATTAAAACTAACCTACCTATGCGCAATGCGAGTGTAGCAGTAAACCAAACAATAGATGTTAATTTATATTCTTTAAAAAAATATATATATCTATAGTATTGAATGCTATAAAACTAAAAATATCACAGTTACTATAATTTAAATATTACATAACATACCTGTTGATAATTATGCGCGTGTCCAGGATGTCCGGGATGCCCGGGATGTCCGGGATGAGGATGTCCGGGGTGCGGCGGGTGCGCGGGCTGCGAGTGCGAGTGTGTGTGCGAGTAGTGCGGGGGGGCGCCCGGGGCACGGGGCATGCTCATGGCGGGGTCTATTGTCTGTTTGGTGGGTAATGTTAGTTAATTATTAAGAAAATAATTATTCTAATTATGTAGATATGTCATGATTATTCGAAAGTTAAAATAAAATACGTGTTGATTACGTGTGACGTTATTCTCAAATAAAAATACTCAATAAGTCAATACTAAGAGCCAGATTGATACTTACAATTTTACAAATAATAATTAACAACCGTAAGTATTTAAATACATCAAAAGTTATCGTTATAAACATACACTACTTAGCTAAAACACTGAACATACGAGCTCCAAAATCTACCTAAAAACATGTGTATGAAATTTGGTGCCCTACCTTTTTCTGAATGTTAAAAAATGATTTCTATGTTACAGAAAAAACAGTAAATAAAAAAAGACGTGTGGCACTCGGGGACTGCCGCGGGAAAGCTATTGCATGCTATGCCTTCAAGCCACACCTACGAGCCCGTCGGAGTAGGGAGCGTGAGGTTTTTTCGTTACGGAATTTCTCGATTCGGTCCCCGCGCTCAAGGCCCGCGATAGAAGCTATGCAATAGCTTAATAATTTAAATAAATAATTACCCCATTCCTATTGGCATGTGCGTCAGGCGGGCGGTAGTGCTTGGGTTTGGGCGGCGGCACCGGCTTGTACGGCGGCGCGCGAGCGTAGTCCGCCCCGCCCACTGAGTTGTTACGCCCGCTAATATACAAGTTATTTGTATAGTAATATGGATTTTTTTATATTTTGTCAAAAATATTTTGAAAAAATGGAAAAAAATATATATATACGTAGCTCGCTTAGCGTGATGATACATAGCCTATAGCCTTCCTCGATAAATGGGCTATCTAACACCGAAAGAATTTCAAATCGGACCATTCCTGAGATTAGCGCGTTCAAACAAACAAACTCTTCAGCTTTATAATATTAAGTATAGATAAGCAATTGGGAAATACAAGAGCAAAGAGAAACCACAATAGCATAAAATTCTCGTGTCAATTTTAGCCCTTGCGGATGTCGCTACCAGGGTGAACCTTTTGTTCATCCACGTATCCACGTTAAGATACTAATAATATAATAAATATATATAATGATATAACTAAAAAATAAACCGTAGGTGATGTACTAGCCCTTCTGACTAACATCGTAAAACACCACAAAAAAATGTTAGTTGCCATAATCCCCGGAAATGTCATGAAAATAGGGTTAGTAGTTATGGAAATTATATAAAAACAATGTTACATTGGTGTTAAAAACAAAGCCTATTAGTATGAGTGTGAATGTGGTCTCAAATAAGATGCTTTTTATCCCAACAACATTTGAGCAAAGCTGCGGACTGAGGTTAATTATATATTGGAAACTTATTAGTTAAATAATTAATAAATTATAAGTTAAGTTAAAATTAAGTTCATAATGAGATTTTACTCTTAATTTTAATATAACAGATCTCTTAACTCTTAATGGCTCATTTATTATGTCCAATATTAAATTAATCTAGGATCTACTTCATGCAATAAAAAAACCATCCGAATCCTTTCTAAATTGTTTACTTTTTTTCACACATTTTTATTATTTTTAGTACATAAAAATGAGGTATATACCTGTAATTGTTATGGTCGTTAGTAGCGACGTTGGGCAGCGAGGGCCCACGCGCGTGCGCAGTGCGCCGGTAGCCCTCCGCCACACCCCTACTGTGGTTTCGTTTTAATGTTAGCCCGTATATAATTTATGAAAAATATATTGAAATTTTAATAAAAAATCGCTTATTGTGAAAATAATATGTCATCAGCAAATATTTGTTATCTATTTCAGGGACATAGGTCTTCTATGACAGTGTATATCTTGTAGATATAAAATAGATTATCTTTTTTTTCATCCCTTTTTGAATATTCTAGAGAAAAGGACACGTCTTAATATTTTTGGAGTGTCTATCTTATGATTTTTATTAGTTGCTTGCCATTTTTTTTTAATAAAATTGATGGCAACATTTGAAACAAAACAATATAATCGAGTCTTATTGTAATCATTCTAAGAGCAATAAAGTATTAATAAATTAATAAATCATATCATTTTTAATGTGGTCTACTTGAACATCAGCATTTTTGTATATATGTAGTTATAGTTAATATGAGTGATTGTTAATATTAATTAAGTTATTACAAGATGATGTGTATGATGAAATTTACAATATTTACATTTCTAAAACTTAGTGACTATTAAAACATACGATAATGTTGTGCATGGGGTATATGCATTTCATAGTAATTTTCTTTGGTATCAATTTCCATTCCTCCCAGAGGATAAAACCATTACTTAAACTAATTTAAATAATAAAATATTTACCTATAAGTATTATCAGGTGGGCGGTAATCTAAGGAGTTGTGTTCGTGCGAGTTGGAATTCCTTTGTGGACTCTGAGTTGCCATTGCGGTCGGGTTTGGTGGTGGTGGGGGCTCCATTTTGCTACATCCAAGTATTATTTTTTTTTAATTATAGGCTTATATTTTATAGGCTTATATATTTTTTTTTAAATATAGTTGATTGGAATAATGAGATCGTGTAAAAACCCGTAAAATGTACAAAAAAACCCAGCTAAAGGCAAGAATTGTCTATCTATATTATAGTAGAAAAACTATTCACAAAAAAAATAACATTTTAATGTACATATTTAAATTTTTTGCAAAAAATTATAAGTATTCAAATATAGTTAGTCCATGATTTTTTGCTCCATATTTTCCAGTGTCAAAAATTGAAAGACTCATTTCTTGAACAAAATTATTTGTTGATAAAAAAAATTCAGTTATCACAACGAAAGAAGAAAAAATTATAATTATAATATAACAATGTAAAAGATAAATAATTATAACTTACATGGAAGGCGCAACTTTAAGATCGTCAGGTGCATTGGGCGGCAGTCGACAAGTTCCCATACTGTTGTTTTGGTTCGCGCTGTAGTCGTATGACGTGCCGTCGTATGAGGTTTGCTGTGAAACAAATTATTATATGAAAACAAATAAATTAAAAAAAAAATAAAAATAGTACAATAGTTTTGCTCTTTGTCAATTAAGATTATTAAATATAGCAATCTTCCGATGGTCCTTCGAGTCAGCTATTTTATACACATTTATAAACTTTTAAAGATATTGTTACGACTTACGGTCAATAAAAGAGAAGGGATTATTGAAATTAAATATGGGTAATAAAGAAAAAAACATTCTTTGATACTAAATAATGATTTTCTCGTTTGGTTATCTAGTTTAGGCACCAGTTACACACACAGATTCAAAATAATGTATTCTTTTGTAACTAAGTTGTTCAATAAATTATATATTTTTCTTTTTTTAACTATATAGGGTGTATACCTGTTGTCTATGTCTGTCCAGAGAGCCCTGTGTAGGCTGTATGACCATGCTAGTAGGTCTCGCGGTATAAGTAGCTGTTTCTTCGCCATTGCTGTCTTTGGGACCGAATAGACGCTCTTGGGCACTTGGACGGCCCTAGTAATAGACATTATTTTAGGTTAAAATACAGGGTGTTTAAATTCATGCGAATTTGTTCAGTGTGTATGTGTTAATCATATAGGAAAGTTTGAATGATGGAAAGTTTTAAATGAAGGATAGGATTACTAGGACTAGCTGTGTTTCGCGGTTTCACCCGATTTGAAAAATTATTTTGGTGTTAGAATTTTCGAGGAAAACTATAGGCTATATATCATTACGCTAAGACCAACAGGAGCGGAGCCACGCGGGTGAAACCTAGTAGCTAGTCGATTATAAACCATTTCTTAAGCGGTGGGCAAATTTACATCGTACACAATATTATGATAACGGATAATTTTTAATGATTTTAATCATGTTTTTAATCGTATGAATTTAATTGTATGGAATGTAATTTTATAATACTTATTACTGACATAGTTTCTAAGATATAATATAATCTATACTAACACAAGAATATCTCGAAATAAAAAATTATTTATTTATTATTTACTAGCTGTTCCGCGCGGTTTCACCCGCATTGCTCCGTTCCTGCTGGTCTTAGCGTGATGATATATAGCCTTTCTCGATAAATGGGCTATCTAACACCGAAATAATTTTTCAAATCGGGTGAAACCGCGAAGCACAGCTAGTCCTACTAATCCTATCCTTCATTTAATGTAGTATCTATATCTATATATATAAAACTCAAAGGTGACTGATATAGTGATCTATCAACGCACAGCCCAAACCACTGGACGTATCGGGCTGAAATTTGGCATGCAGGTAGATGTCATAACGTAGGCGTCCCCTAAGAAAGGATTTTAGAAAATTAATCCCCTAAAGGGGTAAAATAGGGGTGAAAACTTATACCATGAAAATTTATCTTTTTCACGCAAGCGAAGCTGCGGGCAACAGCTAGTAGTATCCTATTTATATTTTATATATACTATTATAAAGGCGAAAGTTTGTAAGTATGGATGTATGGATGTTTGTTACTCTTTCACGTAAAAACTACTGAACCGATTACAATGAAATTTAGCACACATAATATAGAAGGTAACTTGGATTAACACATAGGGTAGGTTTTATCCCGGAAATCCCACGGGAACGGGAACTATGCGGGTTTTCCTTTGAAAACGCGGGCGAAGACGCGGGCGGAAATCTAGTAGTAAAGATAAAGTACTCACGTTGTTGTGTCGGAGCGGCGGGCGTGAGGGCGGCGCGGGGAGCAGCACGCCGCCCGCCGGACGCACCGCCCCACCCACCTGCCGCGGGGGCAGCTCCGGGACTAGAAACGTTATTATTGGGAGTTTATTTCGTATAGTAATACTTTTATGATCAAAAAGTATAGTTAATACTGCCTGCAGGGCAAACAGAAATAATTTTATTGCCAAAAAAAGTATAGTTAATACGGCCTTCTGGGTTAAAAATAAATACAGTTTATATATTATATAGGTTGTCTCGTAAGTTAATGTCGATCTGGACACAGATTTTAGGCTAGGTCATAACAGTTATCAGAAAAATTATAGTACTTATTATAGTACTTTCAAAATAAGAGACAATTAAAAAACTATAAAATTAACAATTTATGGTAATTTTTTAATTCCTCTTACTGCAAATTTACACTTTTTTCTCGAGTATTTTTGTAATGTAATGGTTCTGTAAATTGACAATTTAAAATCATCCCGTAAACTTTGGAAAAATTGTTACATTTTCTCCAACATGCAATTTTTTCATTTATTTGTTTCTATCATATATCTCCCCAACACAAACATCTCTATCACATACCAGTCCCATACAAGGGCGAGTGTGGCGGTGACTGCGACATCGGGTTGCCCTGGTACGGCACCTCACTCGCGGGCGGCAAGTTGTGGTTGCCGTTCGTCGTTCCGTTGGTGTTAGACGCGAACCCGTATTTACTGTCATAGCCATTTTGCTGAAATGTGTGGTGGAGTTTAGTGTTTGGAATAAGTTTCTGTAGTCAAGTTAAAGAGTGGAGTTTTGCTCAGTTTAAGAACGACAACGCTTATATTTTTAAGATTAGGTCAAAAGGACACTGATAGCAATAGAATTATTTAAATACACAAACCATTAAGTACGGGTTTAAAATGCCCTAACCACAAGATAAGTTAATACAAATATTAAAAGTTGTCGCTCTCAAATAAAAGTATGTTGATAGATGTTCCCAAATGAATTTACTTGACCATGTGAACAATTAAATATGAAAATGTTTTAACAGCGAATGAAGCATTGATATAGATTATGGAGGATGGATTGAGCACTGATATTAAAATCCTGGAAGAAAACTAAATAAGTAACAGCTTATCGATTTTCAAGTTTAACACAGTTTTGTTTTATAGTTAGAAAAATTTAATGTCCAATCCATTCTCTATGAAAAGCAAACAAGGACAATTAATGTTTGTACCAACCGTATAAGGCGGTGGAACGGCGTCTGCCATGTGATTCATGTCTTCATCCCGGTCCATATTATCTTGTGTGGTCGCTATAGACGGGTCTGAAGAGGACTTCACGAGTCTCGGCGCCGGAGGACTCACTTCCAAATCGCTCTCAGGACTAGACGCGTACGACAATCTATTCTCTGTGCTCGACGACATTGAGAATAAGAAGTCGTCTGACAACGGCTCCGGGCGCTGTGACGTCATTTTGAAACCGCCATTTTGATCAGCCAATTTTCCCGCCATTTCGTGGTTCAGCGTCGAGGGTGGGTATGGAATGGGGTGATAAGACAAGACAAATGAATGATTGTACAAAAGGTACAGATACTAAAATCGTTTAGCGTCTGTGAATGATTAATGCATTGGTTCACACTAAAAA
>CAJQZM010039274.1:37867-63452 GCA_907164665.1 Colias nastes | reverse complement strand
AAATGCAAGGTTAGGGCTAAAAAATGTAACATTTCAATGGATCAGTAACACAATGAAGTAGTCATCAAATTCATTTGACATTTGTGTATGATAACGTATAAGAGATTAAGCACTATTTCATATGTAATAGAACACCCGTTTATCTAGCTTTATAAGAAATTGCTTAATTTTAATCAAACGTTAGCTTAAATTAAACAACTTTAAGTGAAGTCTAATTTCCGAGTATATTCAGTCTGGACAACAAATTAGAAACAGCATGGTTCGAGTGTTCCAAAGTCAAAACCTGTTGCAATGCCGCCAATATTATTTTCTTATACAAATATTTGCACCGTTTTTTAAACATTCTATTTAAAAGTTTCTGAAAATTAATTAACTTTGCAATAAAAATGGGTAAAAGTAAGATTTGTGACCCATCAACAAGAAAAATACTCTTAAGTTTACATTTTGACAAAAGCTGGAGTTACAGGAAAATTGCAAATCATTTAGAGTGTTCAATAAAAAGATATTCAATGTTATAGTCTATTTCAAAAAGCATGGTACTTCTGATCAAGTGCCTAGAAAAGCTCGACCATGAAAAATCACTGCTCACGAGGATAGGCAAATGATTCTTTTGGCAAAGATGGATCTATATAAAAGCTCAAATTCTGTTATAAAATTAGTTTTTTCCGAAGATGAACCACGCCATGTGTCGATGAGATCGATTTGCAGGTGGTAAGTCGAGGTAAAATTGTTTGTGAGACGCCAGGAAAGTACAGCTTCTTATTAGGCAGTACAGGGAACGACGATTTGCATTTACTAAGAAATATTGCTTGTGGACAGTCCGCCAGTGAAAAAGTTTTATTTTGGGACGAAACAAATTAATTTAATCAATTCTGATGGCAAAGGATTCGCGCGTCGTCCAGTTAACCATACCTTAGATAATAAATCAACAGCTAAGCATGGCGGAGGAAACATTATAGTATGGGGTTATTTTTATAACAATATAATCTTTATAGACAACAACGGCTTTACAACGTCGTGGCTTAGATTGTATGAGATTGTCACACGTTTGCAAAAACATATTTCCTAATAGAATTGGAACCCTTAAATGGATCCATCTTTGCAAGAAGAATAATTTGCCTATCCTCGCGAGCAGTAGTTTTTCATGGTCGAGCTTTTCTAGGCACTTAATCAGAAGTACCATGCTCTTTGAAATAAACTATAGCATTGAATATCTTTTTATCAAACACTCTAAATGATTTGCAATTTTCGTGTAACTCCAGTTTTTGTCAAAATGTAAACATAAAATTATTTTTCTTGTTGATGGGTCACAAATCTTACTTTTATCCATTTTTGCTGCAAAGTTAATTAATTTTCAGAAACTTTTAGATAGAATGGTTAAAAATGGCACAAATATTTGTAGAAGAAAAAAATATTAACGACATTTTAATAGGTTTTGACTTTAGAACACTCGAAACATGCTGTTTCTAATTTGTTGTCCAGACTGAAAATACTCGGAAATCAGACTGCACTTAAAGTTGTTTCATTTTATTAATTTAAGCTAACGTTTGATTAAAATTAAGCAATTTCTTATAAAACTAGATAAACGGGTGTTCTATTACATATGAAATAGTGCTTAATCTCTAATACGTTAATACACAAATCTATACTTATAATAAATCTGTAGAGAGGCCAATTCTGTACATGAAATATATTTAAAAAAAAACTATGAAGGGGTGATAAGGGATCGCTACTGATGCCAAAAATGCAATCAGTAAAATTTTTGTCTGTCTGTCTGTCTGTCTGTCTGTCTGTCTGTCTGTATATTCGTTATAGAAACAAAAACTACACGACGGATATTAACGAAATTTGGCACAATTATTCTTCATACTCCTGGGCAGGTTATAGTATACTTTTTATTACGCTACGATCAATATGAGCAGAGCAGTGAAGGGAAATATTGGAAAAACGGGAGAAGTAACTCCATTTTTTAAGCTTCCGTCGCGTGTGCAGCCTTAATGGTTAAAGCTACATAGAAATCATGTACGACACAAATGTTCTTAAATTAAATTATTATTATATAAAAATAAATTCCTAGACAGCATATTATGTCTATCTTTTAAAATTGACTCACAATAACACGTGAAACTTCAATAGCTTAGCAATTCGGAGCTTTCTGATTATATTTGTCTACTCTTACGTTTACAACACTCTCACTCATCCCAAATTAAAAAAAGTTAACATTATTACCTATGCAATAAAAAAAGAATCATGTAAATCGGTGTAGAAACACCAAAGTTATACATGAAATACGCTATAAGTCATCGCGCGTGAATACAGAATTTTTGTGTATCAGTTGCCGCGTTCGACGCGCTTCGCGGCGGGAGCTATAAAAAGGCGGCGGGTCCGCACCCGTTTCGCGTTGTCACGGCATCACGTGTGAACGGCTGAACCGATTTCGATAATTCTTTTTTTATTATATTCCTTGAAGTACGAGGATGGTTCTTATAGAGAAAACGTAAATATGTACCACGGGCGAAGCCGGGGCGGACCGCTAGTGTTAAATAAACTTGATGACTACTTCATTGTGTTACTGTTTCTAATTAAACGTCCACCACTGTATATTCTATACTAGCTGCTCTGCGCGGTTTCACCCCCGTGGCTCCACTGACCACTCCTGTTGGTGTTAGCATGATGATATATATCCTATGGCCTTCCTCGATAAATGAGCTATCTAACCCTGAAGAATTTTTCAAATTGGACAAGTAGTTCCCGAGATTAGCGCGTTCAAACAAACAAACTCTTCAGCTTTATAATATATTTAATTAAAGTAAATTATTTCATATAGGTATATGATAATATGCTAAATTAATTAATTTACCAAATTCAATGAACTTTTCCTTCCTCAATCTATTCACAACCAAGCATTATATTATTATTTTATGGTTATTATTGGTGAATATTCATAATTCATAGTTTGTTATATGTTATTTGCATTTTATTCTATAAACCTAGATTACATGTTCATCCATACTGATACATACAAAATAACATGGTACCTATTCTTTAATGACGATATGCAGGTACACCTATTCTGTTTTGAAAATTTTTAAACAAAAATATCAATGTGAAATCCAAACCCATTTTGAATATTGAATAAATTGTAAGTTTATCTACACAAAAACGAAAAATATTGTCTATCTTATCTGTATAAATTGTTTTGCACCAAGATATTGAGATAACAAGACCGAAATGAAGACATTGATTGTACAATACTAGATTTAAATGCTCAGTAAATTAGAAACCTCTCCAGTGATCAAGCAATTTTACTATTAACCCTGTTCCAATCTTATTTCTAGATTGTAATTTGTAAGTACAATTTATAAGATCGACCAAGTTACTAGGTCGATTACGGATTAACCGACCAAATCGAATGCGCGTTGCTATGGACAAAGGAATGTACAAAGAGTGGTCACTGCAAATCGGTCGGGTTGCATCACCAGCCCGCGCCCTAGGTATGACATCACCTCTATTGAAGTAGATAACAAGCAATTGAAGTGTCACACCCAGTATATAGGTATAAAAAACGTAATGAATAACATAAACCGTGAATAGAACACGTACTACCGTCGACCGTTTATAGACTTACAATACACACTACAGGTATACAATAAACCTATGTCGGAAGGAAAAAGGAAATACGTCGATTACCGCAGCAAGCGACAAACATCCCGAAATATAGCGTCTTAGTCATTATGCAGCGGTCGAGGCTAAAAAAAACGACCCATTTTAATTTACGGTTCACGAAACCACACCCATGATTTCGTGTTTTAAACAATCTTCATCATCACATCCTATAAGATTCTGTTATCATTTGAATAATTAAACGAATATTAAACCGATACTCACCGGCAGCTTAGTCCAAGAAGCGATAAGTCGATAAATTATTGTCACAGCACAAAATCACTTCACTTATTGAGTAGCTGAGTAACTTACACTAAGCACACAAACGACATAATATTGCAAACGATACACGCACAGATCGTTTTCTTGTATGTTTTAATGCACTAGCACCACCGACATTACGCGTGAGCGCGTTATTTCTTTTTCATACATAAAAAAGAGGCCTGCCCGTGCCGCTTCCAAAGATCGATGTCGGCATCTGTTTCTTTTTTTCACCGAGGATGGCAGTGCGGCGCTGGTGTCGCTGTGATTAAAAAGTTGTTAATATTGGCCACTAGATGTCACTAGAAAATGTTGCCATCCTTTTTGGATTCATCAAACCAAATTACAATTATTATTTATCAATTAAATTTATTTAAACAATATAAATTTACTGACAATAATTTTATCAAGTCATGAAATTTATCACACCGGGTGAATATATTTATCAAGACCCGTGAGTTGATAGAGACCTTTTTAATAATTTTATTAATTACGAGTTTACTACATAAAATATTCAATTTTAAATTATGTGAGTTTATTGGTGTTCATTTTCTTGATTTTCTTATTTTATTCAAAATTATATGATTAATATTTTCAGCATAGCAATACTTTAATTTTCGAAAATCATTTTACGCAGATTTTTGAGTACAAATGAAAATAAACTGTTGTTGCAGTAGAATAAAACATATTAATCATTAAAAATTAAATCTTCAATAAATTGAAGATTTATTTTTTGATTAAATTTTGGCCCAATTAAGAATAAATAAATACATTTCTTATATATTCAAAAGAAGTAGCAACAACCAAGACATGTAATGGAACGCAACATTTGGACATTTAAAAAATTTTATCATTCAAAACGTCATTCATTCCAAAAATGGCGTGCGCGTAGGTTGTGTGTTACTGTTATTTTAATTTTTAGTTTTTATTTTACAAAGTTTACACACTGTTGACTAAAAATAGGTGAGTGTTGTTTAATAATGAACGAATTTCTACATTCGAATTTGTTATTTATTAGAAATTGTGTGTTTCAGTTATAATGGGCCGGTCTCCTAGTCCCCGTCGGCGTGACCGTGACGAAAGACGGGACCGTCGTGATCGCGACAGGCGCAGACCGCGCACACGGTCACGATCGCGGTCACTAGAACGCCGCAGACGGTCACCAGAACGGGAAAGACGGCGGTCACCGTCGCCACGGCGGCGTCGATCCCGCTCAATATCGCCTACACCAACGACTTCCTTCGTACCTAAAGCAAAGAAAAGTTACGTCGAACGGCCCATAGTCACGCCGGCGGATTTGGAGGGAAAAACGCCGGAAGAACAGGAAATGCTAAAGGTAATGGGTTTCTGCGGCTTCGACACTACGAAAGGCAAAAAAGTCGATGGTAATGTAGAAGGTGAGGTGCACGTCGTCCTAAAACGTAAGTACAGGCAGTATATGAATAGGAAAGGTGGCTTCAACAGGCCCTTGGATTTCGTGGCGTAATGGTATCGCACAACCTCTGACCTCCAGGGTCGTTTTTACACGCTATGTGATAGTTTTAAAGCTTGTCCCGACAGCTGGTTAAACCTGTTCTTATTTTGATGGAATACAATTGGATTAAACCCCCATTTGAACTTGAACTTGAATATTACAAAGCAGTTTGATATTAAAATTGCTATTTGCAATGTAACAGTCTTTTGTCCGATAAATCAGGTTCTAGAAAGGGACAAGCTTTAAAATGTTGTAGTATTAAGTGTTATACATGTTTTCCATTTTGTATTTAAACATATTTTTAGTTACAGCTGTGGTATACTTACAAAACTTTAATTTACAATGAATACAATAACTAAGCATCTATTCAGAAAGTACTATTTCTTATAAGAAGATAAACTATATAATTTAATTTACTTCTATAAAAGAATGCAATTACTACATATTTCTTAATATATTTTTTGTTTCGAATATTTCTACTATACAATTTGACAATTTATTTTGGACAAAAGTTAGTTTTTAATATAATTTTCATACACTATATATTATATTCTATATTACAAAATATTAACAAGTTTGTGTGATTCCTTATTTTAGATATCCCATACAATATTTTTACAATATTTGGATATCTAATTTAATGAAATCACGAAACTAATGAAAACATTTCAAAATGAATGTCATAGCTGTAATTAAAAATTGTAATATTTGTTGCAAAACTACATGAAACAGCTTAAAAACTTTTATGAAAAGTTCTTCCCCTAAAAGAGCTTTTAAACTATAAGAACAAGGTTATATTTTTAACATAATACCTTATTCTATAGTATTGATTATGTTTTGGACATGAAAAAGATTTTAAATATACATAAAATCTCAATATCTTGGGTGTTACCTAACTTTAAAAATAGGGAAATTTTCTTTTAAATCACGAAAATGCTGTTTTGATGTGTGCTGTATATTTACAGAAAAGTCTGATGAAAAATATCCCTTCACACAGAACAAAATTTCAAGAATAATCACATTTTTCAGAAATTTTAAATTCACTTGTGAAGTTATGTGATAGAATTTTGTGCGCTTCAATCAATAACAGCATGTTACAGCTAAATTAGCTTAAAATATAACAGTTTCAACATGATTTATTCATAAATATATGATCCAGTGACACTGCATATATACTTATAAAAATTACTTTCCCTTACTAGTAATTAATAATTATATGTTTCTCGACTTTTAAACCTCTGGACTACAACAAAAATGTCCAAAATATAAGGCACAGCCATTCTTGAGTTTTAGCAAGTCAAAAAAATAGCAACTGATTTATACTAGAAGTACCGCAGCTTTGTCAGTTGTTCATTGGGTTGGACTAAAGCAAAGGGGGCGCAGGACTGAAAATTTTTGATGGAGTTGGTGTCATTATAACACCTATTTATTATTGTTTTATCGTAAAGATTACGCTAATATAAGCATGTTTTATAGGAACAACTTTTCTCTAAAATCAAAAATGGCCGAGATATTCGCCCTCAAAGATTGATGGTTTTCAAGGGAATTACACGTAGGTAACTGATCAACAGTTACGTTAGGTTAGGTTTCTTAAAAAAAAAAACTACACAGAAATAGGAGCCCCGCTTCGCGGGGCTCCGTCGACTTGGATCAAAAATTTTCTAGGTCCTTACTTTGCGCCCCCTTTGCTTTAGGCGGACCGCATATTTTAAGATGCTACAAAATACATTACTAACATTCATTTATATATATTTATTCATTCAATGCCATTCTACAAACAGAAACCTTACAACATTAATACTATACACATAGATATTGATACTCGCACAATCAATAAGCTGTTTCTGTAGTTTTGTAGCGTCAACTAGTATATAAGCCCGTCTTACAGTGGCCGTGCGTTGCTAACGCCCGCACGGTTTCCGGTACCGCGCTCTGCGCACCAAGAAACGGGGTGGAGTCGATTATGTTGCGACCTTGTGGTCTGTGAAGCTATATGGTGGTACCTATTGGTTCGCCGCACTGTGTGGTGTGTTTGATTGGTGATTTTTTGTATTTTGGCTGTGGTTTTTTGATAAATTTACCGTCTGTCAGTTTTAAAGAATGCAAATTGACAATTTTACCATGTCTTTAAGGGTAAATACAGTAATTTTAGAGGTTGGCCACAGACTATCGACAACGAAACATCTGTAAGCTTTAAGGATATTTATCTTTGACAACTCCGTACAATGTCTGTCAAAATGGTTATCCAAAGCGTCTATAAAGTGTTTGCAAGCAATAGGACATTTTTACTCCACTCCTATTGGTTGTAGTACTACGATCAAACTACCCACATTCACAGTGGAATAGCTTCACACGACCGTTTATAAGACTGAAGCGGCCGGTGCCTTGGTTACAAGTTTCCCGCGCGACGTGCCACACAGCAATAGATGATATATTTATACACATATACACCCCCCTACCCCCCTTTATCCTCCACAGTTACAATAGTTCAAGCCTGCCGGGCTAGAGTGTTGTGTTTTTCATATATTTCAATGTTGTTCAAGTTACGAATCGGTATTTTTAGCGATCTTTTAAAAAAAGTGATTTTTTTTTCAATTTTTTTACAAAAAATGTTACCTGAGTTCAGTTTTTTGGGAACTTGAACGTTGAAATGTCTGTAAAAACAGAGCATTCTACTGCGGCAGTCTCAATAGCCCATATACAAATGTTATTTATTACAATTTTTGTGATATTTTATATGAATAAGCACACGCGGCGCGCGGGGGGCACGCGTAGCATTTATGTCAACGCAAAATCGACTTCAATCCGTTTGTCACAACATCCGCACCCAATGAATGAATCACTAAAGTTGTTTTAAAACAACTAACACAGAAAAATTGCAAAATTATCCCCCATTTTTCTACGGCATTCGTCCAAAAAGAATGCCTCAAAGTTTTTTTATTCCTAAACGAGTGTCTGGGTACACAATTGTATCAAAATCGATTACAGTAGATTTTTGTTAGTTTTCTTTTTTATTAAGGGAGTTTTTTAAAACCGTTTGCTGTCACATTAACAGTATAGCGCGACTTTTTTGTTCTACGTTTTTTTTTAAAGAAACTCCCAAAAACAAATTTTATTTGTTACAAAAATTATTACGTAAAATAAAAAAATACACAAGATTCATTCCCACGTGTACATACCACGAATTTATGTAACTTGTAATTCAAAATTGTACATTTTTTGGTTGTAAGTGTAAATTAAATTCAAAATATTTAAGAGCTACGAATTTTTCTTGTGTAAAATATGTTTTTCTGATTGCTTACTCTTTCTACAGTTAAATGTATGTAACTGTAGATCAAATTGTAATTTAAACACATTTATTTTTATTATTGAGTAACTAATCTTTGTTTTTTGAAAAAAAAAAATCCTTTTTTTTTACAACAATGTTTCCACAATAGAGTGCATTTGTAATTGTAAAATTTTTTGTTAGGGCTAAAAATGTTTATTTTGGCTATGAATGTATGCAATATTTTTTTCTGCCCTATTTTATTATTAAAAAAAATGTAAACTGTTGCGTGTATAAGAAGTTGTTTTATTTTTATTAGTAACCAAATTTCTTGACGTATTTAAGCTTAATTGTGAGACTAGAAAATGTTTTTGTAAATTGATATTTAAGTTGATTGTCTCGAATATTGTAAACACGAAATATGTACATCAAAGGTTGACACAAAATGCTCTGATTTGTATAACTTGAAAATTGTTCATAATAATAACAAGAAATAAATTTATTGTATTGTATTTGGAGATCCATGATCAACAAATTCATTATTAAATTAAAGTTCATGCTATAATACTTATTTAAATAATGTATTATTCAGAATCTTTGAAAAAACATTTTTTTATGCGATACCATGTTTTTAATGTGTCAACCATTTTTACTCTGTTATAATAATAAATGTTTCTGTAACTTTTGGTTTAAGTTTTGTTTGTAAAAATTGTAAATTTGTGTTCTATTTGATCACACTTTTAATTTAAGAAAGAAATATGATTTTCTGAAGGTTTGATTAGAATAATGTGTGTGATCAAATATCAAAAATTTAAAACTTTAATAAAAATCTGATTTCCTATGTTTGTTTTTTATTTGAACCCTTCTGTAGCTATAGTATACGTAGTATATTATTATTAGTCTGTGGCTATAGGATTTTATGCCAGCTAGTGATAATAAAACTATTTTAAAATCCTAACAATTTTAAAATCGTGAAAATTTATTCGAATGTATGGATGTTTATTACTCTCAAAAAAAAAAACTGGATGGATTTAGATGAAACTACAGTAATATAGGTTATACATTAGATTTTAGAATGACACAAGACCTATAAAATGCTTGATTTTGCCCCCGGGTTAAATTGTTTAGTTAAAAATACAACGAACGTAACCTAACCCACTTCTTATCCAAACCAAAAATTTCTGATTACGAATTCTCGACATATTACAAAATACCGAGCGTTTTCAAAAGGGAGAAATAATTTGCATTCGAGTAAATATAAGAAAGAAACCTTTGACTTTACAAAAAGATAAAAATAAAGAAAACATATCTATTTGACACTAGATGGCGTTGTGCCATTGTTAGACTTCCATGCCTCTCGATAGCTCACAATTATTGCGTAAGGATTTCAAAAGCAAAGCATCCCTATTAGTCAAAGAAATATTTTGCAATTTTGTATATCGATGATACAGAGAAAAATCAATAATCATAATACCTACCCATAGCTGGGCATTAACTCGTTAATCCGTTAATCATTAATTAACGAAGTTAACATTTAGATTAACCGATTAACTTTTCAGTTAATTTCAAAAAATGTTAACGGACTGCTTAACTTCCGTTAATTTACCCTAACTCCTTAGTCCGATAATCGTTAATCCAGTACCTGGACAGAGACAATTTAGGTGGTGGAAACAGCAACGCGAGTAACAACGGCGATGATGAGTAAGAAGACTTTTTTTATGTCTGTCTGTCTGTCACTCAGTCTAAAGAAAAACACAGATCTTTAAAAAGGAAAGCTCAAAATCTCGTCAAAATATGTCTTTGCATGAGATCAATCGACTCTCTCAACGATGCAGCTTTTCTTGGAGAACAGATTTTTAAAAACCTGTTTACTAAAAATATAATAGTGCTCTGTGCTATTCCCTCAAGCGCTGCAGTTGAAAGTCTGTTGTTCACGGGAAAATATATTTTAACCCCGAAAAGAGCCTCGCTTTCAGACGACAACTTTAAACTACTTATGTTTATGAAATTAAATACTGATATTATGCTAGATGTTAAATTACACACTTCAATTATACACCTTGTTTTTGTTATTAGCCTGTGAACTACTAGATCTTACACCAACAGTTCTTATAAGTATAATTTTCATGACGACAGGATAGCAAATTAAATGTGTTTACGGATTAACGATTAACTTTATCAGTAGCTGAATAGCTTTATAACATTTGATAAAAAATGAATCGTGGAATCATACTTATTATTCTAACAAAATAGCTCAATTCAATGTCAATAGTCAGTTTAAATCGGCATCGAAAATCAAATGTGTAAACTTGCAAGGTATAGCTGCTATTATTGGTTTGTACTTTGGTAGTGTACTATGTAGTGTACTTTGGTAGTGTACTATGATTTTAACACAATAGACCTAATTTTAAAATCATAATTTGGGAATTGTTTCTTTTAATGTAAGAATCGACAGTAGTGTTATACTATCTTTAGTTATACTTGTATAATACCTGTCTGTCTTGTATATACGTAGTATATAATTGTTAGTCTGTGGTTATCATAGAAATCTAAATAACAAGGCAATAGAAGTGTTATAATGTCATAATTAGTATGAAAACCACTGTCGCCAAAACCCACACATTTAAACCGATAACTAGACAGTTCACACAAGTAAACTATGCCTTTTATTGGACAGCTTCATTTTAATGAAAACTAACTTAAATAATAAATTTCGCATTTTAATATGTACCCTAACTCACGACTTTACGGTTTATTTTAGTATAACATCCCTAGGTACGTGAGATGTTTTGTTTCCTTTTGCTTAGAAACTTCAAATACGAAAAAATTCGGCTACTCGACAACAGAGGGGGTTAATTTTTGATAGATATAAATTTGAACCTCAACGCATAGAAATAAGGTTGAAATTTCATTAATGTTCATTCAACGCTTTAGTGATGTAAGACATCATCAGCCTTGTTATCGATAGTTAAGTGATAGTTAACAAATAAGAAATATATAGTTGTTGATTTTAATACAGTGGTAGGCTCATCTCGTGAGCCCACGGCAGACTGTAGATATAGGTATAAGAAATAAAAATATGTTATGTACTTAAATATTTATTTATCTATACAATATACAAATAGTAAAACAGTGTCTGTACATTATATATTTAAAAAAAAATGGAGGGGGTTTAGAAACTGAGAGTATAAATTTGAAAATCTCGAACACCTGATGCAGAACCGCGCCAGACCACCAAAACTATAAGAGTTATAACAATTATTGTGCCATAACAAAAATCGATCCACATGATAGCATTTCCCGCTGAAAGTATAAATTTAAAGATCTGAAATGTATTGCGAGCCCTTTTACACTATAACATAGGAAAGACAACAGAGACTCACAAACTTTCGCATTTATAATATTAGTAGTCTGTCCCGAATACACATACAACAAAAAATTCAAAATCAATAAGAAAGTTAGAGTAAGAGAGAGAGTGTTGCTGGAGTACGGCGTGAAGAGATAGAACAAGAGCACAACGAAAGTAGTTTATAAAGAGATTTAAAGTTTTTAACCGACTTCAAAAAAAGGAGGAGGTTATCAATTCGGCCGGTATGTTTTTTTTTGTATTTTTTTTTATGTACATGTACACCGATTAAATTAACACTTTTTTTTTCTCAGTCGCGGATATCCATTTGTCCTTAATGTCAGGACATTGTGGAAATCTACAAAGAATATATTTAATATAAAATAGTTTTGTCAACCTAAACGAAGAATGTCCTTTACATTATGGCATTATTGTATATTTAATTAATGTGATTCTGTATCGACAGTAAAATTGTCCGAAAATGATTGTATCGATGTACTTAGTTAAAAAAGTTATACATATTATATCAGTTATAAAAATAAAATTAAATTCAAATTAAAATATAATCCAATTATACCATCAGTCGTCATAAGACTTATATTGAAATAAATAAAAACCTAGTTAACTACTACATACATAATTATAAATTATATTTTAACATCGTATTACGCAAAAAAATTTTAACACATCACATCACTAGCTTGCGACTATTTACTCTTTATCGTTAACAATGCAGTACATTGCTTCTTGTAATTGTCATTTGATAACATCTGGCAGTTATAACAACCGACCTGTCATATGTTGACAATAGTAAAAGGCAATGTATAGCTAAACGTGATGAGAGGAACGGTTGAATGTGTCATTCGTATTACTTGTAAATATTGTTTAATTTTAATGAAAAACGGCAATATCTATAAACAAAAATATTTGCCGGTGAAATGTTATTCCTTTATTAGTATAATTACAATTCATGGAAGAATTTCCGCACTGGGAAATGCTGCAACACACCATGTTTACTCACGCACGTGTCAGGAACAACTGAACAAGCGACGAACAGACTTGTGGCATGGTAACCACCTGAGCGGCGACAATGTCACGCGCGCTTACGACTTCTAGTGCCTTGTTATTTAGATTTCTATGGTGGTTATACTATAGATTTTATTTTCAGGTGATTTTCAGAAATGGTCTCTTAAATTTATTATTACGCCATCTGTTGGTGAGTAGAGGGAAAAATTTAACAACCCTGTCTCCCATTAATTAAAATAGGAAATTTATTCAATTTTCCTTGTACTTCATTAGTTCTATTATACAAGATGTAAAAATAAAACACAATTGACATAAAATAATTTATTATAACATTTTTACATACAAAACACATCAACACAATATTATTTGTGCTTTGGAATGAAGGTATTGGCTTTTTTTATCTTAAAAAAAAATGTTTAATATAATATTGTTAAAATTCATTATAAATACATATGTAGTTACAACTAAATTCATTGTATTTATTAAGAAAAATATCTATAAGTATTTAACAAATATAAAGAAGATAATAAATGCAATGCAGACAAATAATATTTTGAAGTGAAACTTCTTTAGGCACGTTGAGAGTAAAATTTCAAAGTCGCGTCATGGCAAATGGCAATACAGTTACGTCATGGAGTAAGGTCCTTAATCGTAATTATTAAGGACCAAAATCGTACTTACGATATTGGTATCTTTGAATTTTGCCAAAGAAGTTTCACTTCTGACACGTGTCACAACTCACGGCACACACGCTCGTTTTTTAAATAGCTACTTTGTAACGTTCATACGTTACTACACCTATGTGTAGTAACGTATGAACGTTATATATCTATATATATACCTTCATTCCCATACACACATGGATAGGGTATATTTGACTACGTGATATCTTCATTATTAATTTATAATAATTTATTAATATGATAAATCCACAGAACATTAAAAACAAATAGAAGTGCTATAATGTCATAATTACTATGAAAACCAGTGTCGCCAAACCCACACATTTAAACCGATAGTTATACAGTACACTACAAGTAATCTATGCCTTTGATTGGACAGCTTAATTTGAGTAAAAACTGACTTAGGTTATAAATTCAGCATTTCAATATGTACCCTAACGCACCATGTTACGGTTTATTTTAGTATAACATCCCTAGGTATATTAGCTGTTTTGTTTCTCATTGCACAGAAATTCCAAATTCGAAAACATCCAGCTACTCCACAACAGAGGGCGTTAGTTTTCGATAGATATAACTGAACCTCAACACATAGAGATAAGGTTGAAATTTGTGTCACTCAACATTAATGACATTAACTTGATATTTATCTGATGCTATGCCCTGAGGGATGTCAGCCTTGTTATCGATAATTATAATATCATCGATAATTATTATAATATTTTTTGTGTATTTTTTTTTCTTTCTATTATATGAGTATAGTATTATGTGTCACATTTTGGAGTATGTTTATTACTACTAAGTACGTCTTTTTATATTATTATTATTAAATAAAAAACGGAATAGAATAGTATTAATCTATATTTACAAAATACAAACAGAAAATATGCATTATTTTAAATCTTGGAACTGCCGTAGGTTTGCTGTATCGGTGGCCTTTGTTAGACCGCTTAGTGCTGTTCGGCATCCACTTAACTCGTCACGTTGCATTTATCCATTTCTCTTTTAAATTAGCCTCTTTGGGAAATCTATAAATAAATTGGACAAATGAAAGCTAAGGAAAAATAAAATAAAATTTAATATTTATAATGTTTGTCTTTTCTAAAGTATCGATACTGTCGATATGCGCCACAAGCATCACTAAAGCGACATTCGTTTGTTTATTGCAATAATATTCCAGAAAGTCTTGTTTGCTGTTCAATCTATAATAGTACTAATTTCTTACGGATTAAGGTTCATTTTGACTAGATATTTGTATACAATTTTGACAAATTACAAGCGAAGTTATAACATAAAATATTATATGTAAAATAAATAAAAATAAAACTTACCGATGGTATGAAATGCCTCCATTGCTGATATTATTTCGTCTGCTATCATTTTTGCACTCTAATACCGAACAACACGTCCTAATTAATGAATAAATATGGAAAAAAGGTTTGACAGCTGACAACCGACTCGAATATTTTTCTGCGCACAACTGAGAGCTAGTTAGGTGATCTTACCTTACAAGTGACACGTGGGCCACGCCCACATCACACTTCTATCTACTTTACTGTTCTGTGGATAAATCCAACGCGCCAATAAATTATTTAATCAAAATAATTTGGTTTCCTTATTATTAAAATGTGTCTAAAGTTTGATACGCTAAATTTCTACCATTTTCATTTATAATATAAATAATTTGCCTCTTGAAATTAGTAAAAAGATGTCCCTGAATTAAAGATGTTTTATGAGGATAAATAATAAAAATATACAACGATATTTTGATAAGATACTTTATTGGCGCGAATTACAATATAATATGTTCAAATATAATTGGTCACTTAACACACGAAAAAGTTAGTGTCCAAGTTACAACTATTCAAATAATTTGAGGGTTACATTTATGTACTAAAAAGCAATTTTACTTCATTTATACTAAAAAAGAAATAACTGTTTTTCAATGGACCTTTAATATAAGCAGTTTAACATTAAATTAAACAGTAAATTGGCATATTTTCTTGATACTTTTATTGTTTTAATAATATGTATATTTATTTACTATTATTTTTCATTACTCAATCCAACCATAGCCATCGAATATTTCTTTAAAAACATACAGATCATTAAATCCATAATTTTTAAGCAATTACTTATTACTTAACTATAATATTGTTCATCGAACAATTCGAATTCATCTTATGAGATCAATACAGTCAATGTAGATTTATTTAATATGGTATTTTGTTATTTTTAACTACAAAAAAGGCCTTTTTCAGGAAAAACTCGTGTTTTGAAACTATGCATATTATGTATCTTTCTGTACCACATAATAAATCTAATTTTATATATTTTTCTATAGAATATCTAGATAATTAGATATGTTAGAACTATAAATTTAGCGCGGGACGAATTAGAATGGAGCAAATATATTTGAATTTTTTTTGAAACCAAAAAAAAAAGACACACACTCAAATAAAAATATTATTGGCATGTGCATGTCAGTATTATCATAGGTGATCATACTATATTTTTTATAGTATAAAAAAATTGCTTGAATATTTTTTTTCTTCAGCGATTGGAATAGAAATTAATAATTGTTTATAATTATAATTTATTTATAAAAGAAAATGCATTGAAATAAATTAATAGGAACTATTCATCGTTAAATACAATAAAAAGAAATAAAAAAGCATACATTTACGAATAAAATATAATATCTGTTTTAATATTCAGCAACATATAAAATTTTAGGGAAAAATTTAAACACAAAAAAGGATGCTTTTTTAACTCAAGAACGGCTGGACCGATTCCAATAATCTTTGGTTTTTTTTTTTTACATATTTTCCAACTATAATGCATGTGAACATAATTTAAGGAATTTAAACATATGAAAAGTGGTATTTTATAGAATTAAAATTGTTTATTGAATAAATAAAAATATAATCTACGAATTATACATATTATGTATAATATAGACTTATTATTTGGGAGTTCGTTAAAAATGGCGGACGTTCAACACTATAATATGATAATTGTAAAAAATGTTTTACAAAAGCTAAAAATGCTTATAAAAAGCTAGTAATATTTTTAATAAGTGGCCTTTTAACAGTTTTTTCTTGTTATATATAATAATCTATTTATATTATCACTACATAGTATATAAAACAAAGTCGCTTTCTCTGTCCCTATGTCCCTTTGTATGCTTAAATCTTTAAAACTCCGCAACGGATTTTGATGCGGTTTTTTTTAATAGATAGAGTGATTCAAGAGGAAGGTTTTAGTATATAATTTATTAGGTTTTAGACAAAGCGGGCGAAGCCGCGAGCGGTAAGCTAGTCTATATAATAAAAATGAATCGCTAAATGTGTTTGTAATAGCATAACTCGAGAACGGCTGAACCGATTTCGTTAATTATTTTATTTATAATATTCCTTGAAGAACGAGGATGGTTCTTATGTAGAGAAAACGTAAACATGTACCACGGGCGAAGCCGGGGCGGACCGCTAGTACATAATATTATTATAGGCTTACTTGTTGCTAAAAAATATTTTAAATTTAATATATAATTGAATATTGAAAAGAATAAAAATATAGAGATCAAATAATTCCTATATCTATATAAATAAAAATCGCCAAATGTTCTCGAGTTACAGCAAAAGCTGTAACTCGAGAACGGCTCGACCAATTCGGATAATTTTTTAACGTTTTTGTCATATAATAAATATTTTTCGCTTAAATAAATCTTAAATAGCTTTCACATAATAAAAAGATACAAACAAAACTAGGCGATATTAAACATAACCTATCTTTCGAAGCGAGACGTATCATTTTAAGTCTAACATTAAAATAATTATTAAATAATCACAGATAAATAGGAAAAAAATGTGCGCAAAGCAAATTCACAACATAGTCAAATTATAAAATCTATGAAATAGAAATAAAAAGTTAAATTAAATCTATACATATCACTACATAGTATAAAACAAAGTCGCTTTCTCTGTCCCTATGTCCCTTTGTATGCTTAAATCTTTAAAACTACGCAACGGATTTTGATGCGGTTTTTTTTAATAGATAGAAGTGTCAAGAGGAAGGTTTTAGTATATAATTTATAGGTTTTAGACAAAGCGGGCGAAGCCGCGGGCGGTAAGCTAGTAAAAAATAATATTAAATCAGATCTTGTCAGAATCAAAGCAAACTATCAAATATTTTATTTTTAGTTCAAACCATTAAAAATATTCAACATCCATACTATATTTTTTAATATTATAAATGCGAAAGTAACTCTGTCTGTCTGTTACTCAATCACGCCTAAACTACTGAACCAATTTTCATGAAATTTGGTATGGAGATATTTTGATACCCGAGAAAGGACATAGGCTACTTTTTATCCCGGGAAAATGACGCAATCCCGGAAATCCCACTGGAACGGGAACTATGCGGGTTTTTCTTTGATGACTGAGCGGGCGAAGCCGCGGGCGGAAACCGAGTTTCTTATGAAACAAAAATTGTTCTATATCTATACTAATATTATAAAGAGAAAAGGTTTGTATGTATGTATGGTTTTCACGAATAAACTACTGGACCGATTTTGATGAAATTTGGAACAGACCATCTTTAGACCCTGAGAAAGAACATAGGCTACCTTTTATTGCGAAATATGTACCACGGGCGAAGCCGGGGCGGACCGCTAGTAATTAATAAATTAAAAATAATATTCAGAATCAAGAATACTATCGAGAATCCGTCATAATACATTCTAGAATCAAATGCATACTATAATCAAACATTGAACACAATCCAACACAGTAGAGTTGTGCTTTTATATAATATTTATAATTAAAAATACATTTGAGATACTATTTTATAAACGAACATACGAAGACTATTATAAAACTAGGCGCTTTTTTACAGAACACGATAGTAGAATACTGGAATAATTCTGTTATGCATTATAAAATCAAATATTACAACCAGAATACTGCTTAAACACAATATAAAAAAAATGTGTGCGTGTACTAGTGTACACACGTAAGAAGTGAAACTTCTTAATGACCTTATTTTTCTAAAAATAATTTACTATATGCAACTTTACAGAAATACGTCGAATTATGCGTGGTAGGGATAAGAAAAAGATGGCGCGTAACGGAAAAATGTCACGCGTAACGAAAAAATGTTACACAAAATTTTTTTCCAACCCCGATAAAGAAGTTTCACTTCAATCAAATAATAACTTAAATCAGAATACCGGCATGTATTCCTTCAAAACACTCAAAATAACTTTATATATGGTGTAAACTACGCGTAGAATACACTCCAGAATATGATCTTGCATCGAGTAAACCATGTGGAATATATTTCGGAATCAAGTATACACGCTAGGATACATTCCAGCAGCGTCTTTCCAAACTATACATAGCCAGAACGCAACCATAGGAAACTGCTCGTGTATATATTGTAATGCTGTTTTTAAGTCTGTGGTTACAAAATATACACGAATTTTGCGTACTGATCGCGTATACTTTGTAACGCGGATGCTTGCGTCTTCGTTCCAAACTATACACGATCAATACGCAATATATAACTAAATATACTACAGTCTACACCACTTACGCTTGAATGAAATAATGAATATGTAATCAAAGACTTTTACACAGCTATAGCTATCTACTTTTATTTTTCTTGATTATTATTGATTCAGTAAAATATGGAATAAAAATATTATTATGTAAGCTTAAGCAAATAAATAGGTAACAGATAAGGGTGTGGGTTAGGTTAGGTTCGTGTTTTTTTTAACTTCACAAAAACAGGAGCCCCGCGAAGCGGAGCTCCGTCGCCTCGCAACCGTCTTCTTCTGGACTTATTACATTTTTATTTTTTAGCACTATTGTCAATTGTAAGTAAGTCGTGTAGTATAGTCGGGAACGAAGACGCAAGCATCCACGATACAAACTATACACGATCAATACGCAACATTCGTGTATGCATTGTAATAATAGATTTAAAAACAGCAATACAATAATATAAACGCGAGCAATGGAATGACGCCGCGCTTACTCCGAAACATACACGATTAGTCCGCATGCGTACTGGCGCTGTATGTTTTGGAGCGCTATTCTTACTTACTTCACTACAAAGTATACGCGAGTATTTGCGTACTGCTGTGGTATAGATTGGAAGAACTTTTTAAAAAACTTATTTCCAAACTATACGTGATTAGTTTCACACCGTTGCGTGCTGGCCTTGTATAGTTTGGAAATACGCATTCCAGCATCAAGTATACTCACTAGAATACATTCTAGAATGAAGTATACGGACCAGAATACATTCAGAATCATGTATGCAGTCTAGAATACATTCCAGAATCAAATATACCACTCAGAATCAGAATTAAAACGGTGCCGCTTCGTCAAGAGTGTGCAACCAATTGAATATCATCATGTTCCGCTCGTATTTGGACAATGGACGCCCCCTTTCTCTCTCTAGATCAGCGGCGGTGAGCGCCAAGTGTGCAGCTTCTGAAAATTATATTATTTATATTATATAAATGTGTTTTTTATTTATCTCGAAGTTTTTTATTAATGCGAAAGTTTGTGAGGATGGATGGATATTTGTTACTCTCTCACCCAAATACTACTGAACCGATTACAATGAAATTTAGTATTTAGGTCCAGACCCCGAATAACACACAGGCTATTTTTTATCCCACAGGAACGGGATCTGTGCGGGTTTTTCTTTAAAAACGCGAAACGGCTAAGCCGCGATTGAATTGAAAGGACATAGCTTTATCCCGGAAATCCAACTGCATCTACACAAGACTCCCATAGCAGACGAAATAACTTACCACTTCCCAGATTAAAAACCTCTTTTGCAAAACGTGCACCTAATTATATGTGGCCACTCTTACATAATAAAATCATCAGACACTTGAACCTCTCTAAAAATACTCGCATAACTAAAGACATGCTAACAAAATTGCTTCTTTCCTGGGACTATGCTAAGACTGAGCAATTTGTTTGTCTTCAACTTTTTTGAATTTTTCTTGTGGCATTTGTTTAAGCCAGTGTGATTGTAATCGGTATGAAACAGGCCTTATGTATTGACTGTTTCTATGAAATCATATCAAATTTTTATATTATGTCCTTCCTTTTATTCTTAATTTTTTACTTTTATTTAATTATTGTTTGTATGAATTTTTAATCTAATTTAATTTTTAATCTGTAACTATTATGTATTAAATTTAAATCTGCATTTTAATATTTACCATAAAATAATCGCCGCTCTGTTAATAAAATTCAAATGTTAAACATTTCACGGTCCCGCAGGACAGGCATTGCCTAGTGCGGGAACCAATGATTTTATTTCCTGTATTTTAACGTTTTTTTCTTTAAGAAACTGTATTAAGCACAATGTAATGTACATGTATGTATGATTGATGTACGTGTTTTAAAGAATAAAGAATTTTTATTTTTTTTTTAATTTAAAACCCACATGTAGTCTGCAATAAATAAATACATATAAAACGTACCGGGATGCACGTAGTTCGTATGTTTGTTCGGCACGGTCAGTGTGGTCGGTCCCGGGCCGGACACAGCGCTCACTGCGCTCACTGCAGCCGCCTGGAGTGGGGCAATAATTAATAATTATAAATTTATTAGTACCTATGTATATGGAAACAGAAAAAAAAAACACAATTTTAAAGCATTCGTTTTTACAATACTAGCTTTCCGCCGGCGGCTCCGCCCGCGGTTTCAAAGAAAAACTCGCATAGTTCCCGTTCCCGTGGAATTTCCGGGATAAAACTTATCCTACATTACTCGTGGATAAGGTAGCTTTCGAATGGTGAAAGAATTTTTAAAATCGGTCCAGTAGTTTATGAGCCTATTCATTACAATCAAACAAACAAAGTTTTCCTCTTTATAATACATATTAGTGTAGAAAAAGTATGTGCCGAGCACACGTGTCAGAAGGGAAACTTCTATTAATTTCAATTGATGAACCAACAATGAAAAAAGCAACGCGAAATGAGGGTACTTGTAAAAAATTGTAACCGCATATAACATGTAAACATTTATTGGTGATTTCTACAAAAAAAATAAGGAATACAAAAATAGGTTAAATACGTGTTGGACTCACGACACTTAGGGTTCCGTACAAATATTAAGATATTTTTTTTAATTACTTACCTATACCTATTTATAATATTATAAAATACATTTTCATTTATTCTTGTAATATCTGCTCTCTACGTATTTTTATATTCATTAATTATATTATGAACTTGAAAATAAATTAACCATCATTTAAAATAGATGTCACTTTAAAAAAATAATGAGCAAAAACTTGCACACACACAGACAGACAGACACACACACACACACACACTCACCTCAAGTTTGTCCAAATTGAATTCCGACTGAGAAACTCTCTCTAACGCTCGGTATGTGGTCAGCAAACGACGTTTTATGTAACTTTGACGAACCTGAAGGGAAAAGAATTATTTTAAGCATCACTACATAGTATAAAACAAAGTCGCTTTCTCTGTCCCTATGTCCCTTTGTATGCTTAAATCTTTAAAACTACGCAACGGATGTTGATGCGTTTTTTTTAATAGATAGAGTGATTCAAGAGGAAGGTCTTAGTATATAGTTTATTAGGTTTTAGACAAAGCGGGCGAAGCCGCGGGCGGTAAGCTAGTTTCATATAATTGATGAATATCTAAAAAAAATATTAAAATAATTGAAAATAAGTCGATCTCGGATATAAGCCCGAGTCTCTTGCCGGAATTTGGTGATATTTATTGATTACGTGAAGAAATATTAGACGTCTGATTTTAAATGAACGAATATAAAAATATTTGCTTAAATACTTATTTCTGAATTCATAAAAAGGGGGTATAATCAAATAGACTTAAACTTAAAAGATCGTCATATAAAACCTTAATTGGAATTAACACCTTATTACGTGGCAATAACGTTAAAAGTCAATTGTCGTTCATTATAAAACTCTGCCCAATACATTCATAGGCAGAGTTTTGTTTCGGACATTTTTTAAACATTATATACATAATTAAGGTACAAGTAAATTCAATTAAAAAAATAAAAAGACGTGTGGCACTCGGGGACTGCCGCGGTAAAGCTATTGCATGCTATGCCTTCAAGCCACACCTACGCCCGTCGGAGTGGGGAGCGTGAGGTTTTTTCGTTACGGAATTTCTCGATTCGGTCCCCGCGCTCAAGGCCCGCGATATAAGCTATGCAATAGCTTAATAATAACTGTATCACAATTATTGTATCGTTTTGTTTCTTTTCTTATATAATGTATGCACAATAAAGTGTAATAAATAAATAAATAAAAATAATATACGTTTACCTTTTTATTGTCTGTCGGTAATGTTTTTTGCACCGAAGTTATCGGATGAGCGCGTTGCGGTGACGGCAGTTGTGATCCACCTACTAATATTAATAGTTTATTTCCTTTAAAACTAGTTTATTAAGATTTAGTTCTTTTATATGACCGTTAAATCTATCTATTTCTAATGGCCGAGGTCTTATGGTTAGTTTCTATGTTTTTTATAAAAAAATCTTTATAAATAAATAAAAAATCACAAACTTTATTATTTCATCACTTAATGTGCAAAACTCAAAAACGGCTCGACCGATTCGCCTTATATGTATATTTAAGACAGAACAAAAAACTGATAAAGTTTGATAAGTAATAATAATAATAATTATTACAAAAATTTTAATCCAATTTTTCATCACAAAAACGAGATTTTTTATTACTACTCTAAAAGTTATAGGATTTCTATCAAAAAAGTAGCTCAATCTCACCGGCCACCCAAGTGCTACAGGATCTTGAAGCTGCGTTCAAAGTGAGAGCTTCCAGCGCCGCGCACAGACCTACTTCTGAAGTTGCACTGAAATTGTTAAATAAAAAATTAATTAATAAGTAAATGAATAAATATGTATAGAAATTAAAGAGTTTTTATCGTATTTTAAATGCGATATATTCATTTCATAATTTAAATCTGTTAAAAAACCTTTCATTTCTAACGGTCTTACTAATAAAAACATAAAATAATAACCCATTCGCTTTGCAATTGATTAGTTATTGCAATAACCTGTCTTGTTTTTATGATTGACGTTTCATGTGAACAAGAGCAGGACACAGCTATGGTAGAAATTTATCCATTGTTTAACTTTTTATTAGTAAGGCCGTAAATGTATAATACTCGCATAAAATCAAACAAGAAAAAACCAAACACGATTGAATAAGATAAACTTATGATAATATTATTGCATTGACACCAATTCTTGAGATAAGTGTATTGTAATTTGAGTTGGTAACAAAATAATTATGTACATTGTGGCGCCATCTGTTAAATATAATGTATATATGTGTTTACCTCCTACCTATTTAAATGATAATAAACGTCAGTCTGTTTGAAACAATAACCGTGTTTTAATAAAGTGTACACTGTACAAGTATTGAAGTTTCCGCCCGCGGCTTCGCCCGCGTTTTAAAGAAAAACCCGTATAGTACCCTGTCCCCTGGGGGATTTCCGGGATAAAACCTATCCTGTGTGTTAATCCAAGTTACCCTCTATGTGTGTGCTAAATTTCATTGTAATCGGTTCAGTAGTATTTGCGTCAAAGGTGAACAAACATACATCTATCCTCACAAACATTCGCGTTTACAATAATACATAATAGTAATTAATAATATATTACTTACCATCTTACAGGCGCAGCGGGGGCGGAGGCCGACACATCTCCCGCGCTGAACGATCTGCGAAGCCCGAGCTGAGCGCAGAGGGCGGCGCACCCTGCGAGCAGGTCTCGACACGCGTCTCCTTGTAGGGGAAGCGCGGGGGAGCCCCGACGAAGACTAAAGAGAGGGGAGATAATAACTAAATCGACGAAAAATTGGTCTTTTCTGAAGAATAATAGGTCAAGGAGCAGGGGAAAACCATGTCGAAGGCTGTATAGGTACCCAAATGTAAACAAAATCGACGTTTTTCGGCAAAAATAGGTATTGGATTGTAGGAGAGATGGTTGCTAATGGAAGCTGTAGGAAGGAAGGGTTAGAAGTTTTTTTGGGATAATATCTATATAGGTTGTTAAATTAAGTGTGGTCAATGTCCTATCAAGTAATAGTGGGTCAAACTATATATAGACACGTAGTAAAGGATCTGCGGAGCCCGAGCTGAACGCAGAGGGCGGCGCACCCTGCGAGGAGATCACGACACGCGTCTCCTTGTAGGGGAAGCGCGGGGGAGCCCCTACGGAGACTGGGGGAAGTGGGAGTTTGTAAAAAAGATAAAAAAATCATCAAAGATGCCCCAAATCGTGGCTATATAGGTGTCTTAATTTAAAAAAATCAGCCTGTTTTGGGCAATAAATGAGTATTGGGGAGTGGAAGAGATGGTATGAAGGCAGGGGTAGAAGATTTTTGGGATAACATCTATATAGGCCGGTTGCAGAGTTTCACCGACCATCAGTGCGTACGTCAGTCGCGCTTGTCATATGTATGGAAATTCATAAAACCGTTCATAGCTGGACCGACCATACGCACGCGTATTGTCATACGTATTAGTTAGTCATATTATTGTTAGTCATACACATTGTTGATGCGTATCGTCAGGACCGATGGTACGCACTGACGGTCGGTGAAGCTCTGCAACCGGCCATAGGTTGCTTAAATAGATAACATTTTGCGACAGCACTAACTAATACATATATTATGATATAGACGTAAAAGACCGGCGCAGTCCGAGCTGAGCGCAGAGAGATTGTTTCTTCTTAGTACTAAAAAAAGGAACTTGTTTTTACTATCGTTGTAACAATTGGGAATCATAGTTCACTATAGCTTATGAATCTGTTTGT
>CAJQZM010039274.1:0-23243 GCA_907164665.1 Colias nastes | reverse complement strand
GGAACACAAAAGCTTGAGATGCTAATGCAACCGAATCTGAAGTTGTACCAATGCCCATATCTACTAGCCCATGATATTTTTTTCCGTCCCATATCTTTTGCTGTCTTAGAGCCATTTCATCAAAAACAAGGGCACATATAGGACGGTATTCTGAGTTTTCAGCCTTTAGTCTTACTGCTGAAAAAGCTTCTTCTGTAAAGCCAGGTTCACCGTTAATATGAGCGTACCATTTCGATAACGTTTTAGAGTGTGGTAGACAAGTTTGGAAGGTTTGTCGCACATATTCATAGGCTTTTGGTGAATAAAAGTTGAGTGTGAGACAAAACTTTTTCATGGCTGAGGAATATTTGATTTTTTTCTTTCCTACATTCTTTTTGTTTATATTATGACATATTTCTGCTGCAACAACGTTTTCACCGAGCATATTTAATATGTCAGTGTCTATATAATTTTTATCTTTCATATCTTTTAGAACTGTTTTTAGTGACGCGTTTTTTTTTTAAGGCGTTTAACTTTCTGATTTAGTGTTTTGATTTTGCGTGCATGAATTTTATAACGTAACTTATACTTTCTAGCTTGTTGTCTAAGTTTATTTTTTTTGGGAGTGTCAAATATTGACTCTAGTTCGGAATCACGGATTTCATGTTGATGGTTTGAGATATCTTCTGTAACTTTATCTGATGTATCGCCAAAAATACCAGCTGCGTCAGCTTCCTCCTCAATATTACAGTGCTGCGAAAAAAAAAAGTTATTTAGATTTTTTATAAGCACTTATATCTAAGGTAAAATCACACATACTGATGATAATACAGGTAGGCACAAACCTCTGTATTAAGTTCCATTGTTGAAGGTGCAGGATTAATAGAACTACCAGACACTTCCATTCCCTGACACCACTCGAAGTTTACTAGATGAATCTAAAAAATATGGCAGTATTTTAAAATAAGATAAAGGTTTTATTATCGACAGTAAAATAACCATAATAATAAATAACCAACCTTTTTTGGCGTAGCGTTTTTCTTTATTCGACGGTAGCCACCTTTGGTGTTGTACATATCAATTTCTTCAAAATGTGCAGAACAAATTACACTAAATTTTGAAGGGAGCCACTCGACATCATTTCTGTTGTCCCGTATAGTTTTAATCCAGTTTTCTTTCCACGTTTTTTCAGCTGGGAATCTAAGAAATACCATTTCAAACACATATATAACAACAATACATAATAACATACCTAATGTATACCAAAACTAAGTAATTATGCAATAGTAAATTTAATGTAGTAATTTTGCTTACTTTGTAAAGTACTTAGTATTCGTAAAAAATTACGATTTCCCTTACTTTTGGGAAAAAAATAATGTTTTTAACTTGCAACACTGACACAATGGCGTGTTCCGAGAAAGTATGTCTAGTATTTTTACGATTTTGTTTAAAATATACAGCAAATAGGTTACTTACTTGTGAAAAGTTATCCCAGAAGCTTTATTTTTAAAACAGGAATTGTTTTTGCAACACTTTACAACACAGGACGGCATAATTTCGCAATTATTAGGTATTGTTTACTACGTCATGCGCGCTCGCTTACTCGCTGCAGACTACCGCACAGCCGTCTTCATATTTCCGAATCGTCTTCATATTACGTGCCTCACTTGTAGAAGCGCAATGTTCCGTCTATACTTTTTTATTGGTCTGAGTGAAAACCTTTAATTTAAAATAAATAATAATATGATGCCTTTTAGTGATATTGTTCTTTGTTTCTGCTTTGTCCATTCATGTTTGTACAATGAAGTATAATAAATAAATAAAATAAATAAATATAATTACCTACTTACACAAGGTATGTCCACAACATTCTGTCTATATTGTACTCAATGTGGCATGCGTGTCGGACGGAAAGCAAACTGCTGCTAGGGTTGGCACTATATTGTGTTTAATTATTAACGTTTTTAATATAAAATAAATAAATTTAACATTATTTAAAATATTAGAAGAACAACTTTTAGTTTTATGGGAATCCAATTGTAATTAAATAATTAATATTTGAATTTTCATAAATATTAAAAAATGCAGTTCTATTTCTTTTTAAAAATATCTTTCCTTTAAGCAAAATTTGCTACTTATTTCCAGTATTTCAAGTCCTTCTCCTTCAGGGCCCATACAAAATTTCCATCCTGTACATCAAGCAGTATGTAGATTTCGTTCAATTTGTTCAAGAAAATAGTCATTATTCTAAACATTGATATAAAACGTATGTAGAATTCTTCTGCATGCGAATATTTGATTATTTAAACATTTTCATGTTCTGCATTCATAACGTATAATAGGTACAATAAAAACAAAACTTATATCAAAATCAATATATTAAACATATAAATAAAAACATTTTAACACATTAAATTCTAAACATAGTGCCAGCCCTAACAAAATCAACACACACACGTTATCTATAAATACACACACACGCGCGCGCGGGAATTAGGGTCGGATCTATTTGGGCGCTAGTGGAATTGAATAAATCAAATTTTCCCGCTTTTTTGTCATTTTAAACGAAATTTGACAAAAAATAAACAATGCAGTGACGTCATAGATTGTGAGTTAGCTCTGCGTGCGTGGTTTTGCTTGTATGTAGAATGTTTTGAACAATGTAAGTAGGTCTTACGAATTTCTATATACGCTATTGTTTCATCTTATGTTGTACTGTTGATATATATAGGTAACTATTTGTGGCAAAATTCATCAAAATTGGTTCAGTGGTTTTTTATTAAAAGACAAATCTAGGATGCATAAAAATATAATGTCCATACTATATATGTATCTATATGAAAAAATGTGTAATAAAATATGAGTTTCAGACTTCTGGTGACAAACAGACAAACATTGGATCTTAAATTTGAAAAATGGGTACCTTTTTGTGTCACTGTTTCAATTGCAGTTTTTAAATGATAAAATGTATCGATAGAGCAGTAAAAATATAGGTACAGTACTCCAAAATTAATAATATGCGCATGCAGATTTTCGCTAATTGTCGTATTTCCTTATACAACCGAATCATTGAATCGTAAGAGCCCTAAGCAATGCACTTGCAGTTTACACCTTGTTCAAAAGAAATAGAAGTCAATTCACGATCATACACAATCGAAAACAATTCGGGCGGTAGGTGACGGTAGCCTGTCAGTCAAAAATCCGTCAGTCGTCTTTATATATTGGTGGTGACTGCACGTGTTCTCTCTGTGTTGAATTATATAGAGCTGCTATTACATACCCTTCTTGGTTTTGTTTTTAAAGGTGAAATTTTTGATGAAATGATTATTTAAACAGGTGATAGCAGTAGGGAAATTGAAAATGAAGAAGAGCATAATGAAAGTTCCGATGTATCTACAATGTCAGAAATAAAGATGATCCCTTATTCTGATTGTTTTATTTTTATTTTTTTGTAATTGTAATAATATTCTGGAATGATCAGTACTGTAAATAATTTTGAACTGAGATTTTAATGATTAGATTTCTACGATTTAAATATAAACCTGTGTTTGAAAACCATATTTTATACAATATAAACCTTATTACCTACCTTATTTTCTTCCATTACACCAGCTTCAGTAAGACATTTTAAAAGTACTACAAAATTTTCCAATTAAATCAATCCAACAAAGATATTATATTCGCAATCGTGGGTTTAATGGTTTATCTTCGCTATTTACTTACAAGAAATTATCGAAACAAAATCTCTTTAGCCCAAAACACATAATTTAATAAATTATGCATGAAGAAAATGCATTTAATCACTCTATATACCTACATATCGTCTTCGGAAGCTCCGGGAATATGACAGTTGCCGAACAGTGACGAAGATTTCTATGCGCATTATTACTTTTGGAGTACTGTAAGTACATAATATACCCGATATTTAAACAGGTTTCTTATCTATATTACAAATATTAAAGAAAATATTTTTGAAGTGAAAACTTCTTTAGCGGCGTTGAGCACTTTTTCTGTACCTAATGGGTATAAAATCTTAAACTCGCGTCAGGACACGTGACCTGATCGAAAAAGCGTAAGACGGATGGAGAGAACTCAACGTTAATAATCAAGTTTTCACTTCTGCCGGCACTCCCGGAGTGCAACCCGTCTTTTTTAAATAAGTTTCATAGGTACATAGGTATTGTATAATTATATTGTATTTATTCATCCGTAATGTGTTGGATGTAATTGGATGGCTATAAACTATAATATACATAGTTTTTGAAGTTTTCTATGCGAGTTGACAGTAAAATTTCAAGGTCGCGTCATGGCAATACCGTCACGTCATGGAGTAAGGCGACGATTTTGGCATCTTTGAATCTTGCCAAAGAAGTTTCAATTCTGGTACGTGTGCTCGGCACAGACGCTCTTTTTTCAATCTGTTAGCTTGATCTCGCGGCTTTACTCGCGAGTAACCCTGATAAGAAGTAGTCTATGTATCGGGTATTCAAACTATAAGCTTTCTGTTACCAAATTTCATGCAAATCCGATCAGCTTTTGCGTGAAAGAGTAACAAAAATAATATGTATCTAATATTTTCAATCAAATCTGATAAATAATTTTTGATACATAGATAGACTATGACGTAAATTTGTCAAATATCGATGGTTGAAGGCTGTAAAGATGGAAGCAAATGACATAAATTCTTGATAAAATCAGCAGGTAAGTACTAATATTGGACTTGAAGCGTGTAGGTAAAGCCATGTGTGAAACTTGTTATTTCATAACAATATTCAGAAGTTATACCATTTTGCATGATAAAAAAAGTTTTCCAAAGTTTTCTGCTTTTATACGAAATTCACCCTATTTCTCACCTACCAAGTAAAAACTTGTTATAAACATTATGAAGTAAATCAAATAGGTACCTAATAATAAATATTTTACTAAAAATAACAAATTTGTATTAAATCATTACACCTCTTTCCCTCGACGCAGTTGGTTTAGAGAAAAAATTTATTTGCCTATATTATTATCGTACACACACACATAGGCGCTGTTTACGAGAACAGGGTTGGCGTATTTTGAAAATTCGAATTTTGAAATCGGATTGTAATGCCACGGTCCAAATTTAAATTTGGCCAAAATTAAAAAGGCGGCCTTATCGCTAACAGCGATCTCTTCTAGGCAACCTTAGGACGATTATAAGTAATAAGATTTACGAAGATGTTGATGTTGCGCAAAGCTAGAATTGCATCATACTGCATACATACGTAAAAAATATCTACAATTCATTTAATAAATATAATATGTATTAATACACATACATACATATGGTTTTTTAAAGATAAATAGTATAAATTTGATTGCGATTAATAAATAAACAGATTGCTAGTGAGTAAAATAATACGTCATTGTAATTAAGATAGTCCGAAGGAAGTACAGATTATGTGACTATTTGTGTTTGAACACAGATAAAAAATAATTCTGTTTTTAAAGTCTGTATAATAATATAATAATAAATCGCGTTTAATATCCGTTAAAATCTTTAATTTATAAATGCTGTTTTTGCTTAAAATAGTTATTTTCGAATTAACTTTAAAATTAATCTTAAGATATAAAAAAACCGGCCAAGTGCGAGTCGGGCTCGCGCACAAAGGGTTCCGTAGCAGCAAATATAATAAATTACAGTTAAATCAACCTATCTCAAAAACTATAAGAGATACTTTGATCAAACCAAAAATCGTTGAAAGAGTTAATTAGCATGCATCACCTCTATTTTTTTTAGAATTTTATACCCCGTAGTTATAAAAATAGAGGGGGGGGGACATACTTTTTACGACTTTGAGAGCTGATATCTCAAAAACCGTTCACTTTAAGAAAAATGTTTTTTAGAAAACTTTATATCATTTTAAAAGACCTTTCCATTGATACCCCACACGGGTATGTACATCGAAAAAAAAAATTTCATCCCTCAGTTACATGTATGGGGGGCCCCACCCCCAATTCTTTTTTTTACTATTTAGTGTCATATTTTTGTAGCGGTTCATACAACACATATTCCCATCAAATTTCATCACTGTAGTACTTATAGTTTCCGAGTAAATCGGCTGTGACAGACGGACAGACGGACAGACGGACAGACGGACATGACGAAACTATAAGGGTTCCGTTTTTGCCATTTTGGCTACGGAACCCTAATTAAAAAAAAGTCGTAAACCTTTTTTAATCTTTCAAACTTTACAATAAAACATAATAAATTATTGTCTAAAAAAACTTGATAGTTCATAAAAAATGTTTGACAGAAAAAATAGAAATAATTGAAGATTTTCTTTGACATGAGTTTTAATTGACATAAGATCTAACTGACCTCAAGGTTAGATGTTCATCTATACTGTTATTAACATTACGTGGTTTTCTATTTTTAAATACAATCATTTCAGTAAATTATATGTAAAAATCAGTATAATATAAACAACGTACGTTCAAGCAAAAATTGCTAAACCGATTTTGATGAAACTTTGTAGGTAGATAGTTTAAAGCTAAGAATAACATTGCATTCTTTTGATTTTAGTAATATAATAACATCGGATATACATAATAAACTAGCTTCCGCCCGCGACTCCGTCCGCGCGGATGTCGATCTCCGCGTGGATGGTTTATTTCTCCATTTTGAGTAATTCTGACAATGAGATCTTATAAAAAAAATTTTAATCGCATATTTGGGTTTGGTGTCGATCCAGTAACACCCCCTGCTATTACTTTTTCAATATTTTCAATGTACAGAATTAAGTAATTAACCCTTCTACAGATTTATTATATGTATAGATAATAAGCATCTTAATAATATTACTATCAAAAAACTACTATCTTTGTATACTTATCTTAAGATACATAATTTAATATTTGATGAAAATAATCTGGACGTTCGTAGTAATGTAGATCTCTAAATAAATAATTTTCTTATTTTATGAATTATTGAAATGATTGTGTTATGTGTATCTATTATGTAGTTTCAAAGGCTGCTTTAATATTAATGAAATGTTCCAATAAAGACTTAACACATGAAATAAGTATAAATAATTAATAAAGTTTTTATTACAAAGTAAAAACATATATGTAGTACATAACGCGCTATCACAACCTATTCTAAAATTTTAAATTCGTTCATATTTTTTCAAAAACCATTACCACCATTTCTACGAAGTCGGTTAAGCAAATTAACATTAATTATTGTTTAGCAGCCCTGAACGCACACAGTTGCACGCGTACATACACACGCGCACACACAAACAACGGATATATGAAACCGAATGCTTGTCAAACTAAATGGATACGGTCAATAGGGTTGTGGTGTGAGGAATATTATTTATCGATGGTTTTTTTTTTATAATCGTGATATTATTATTTTGTTGTGGATAGTAACAACACGATATATTAAGCGCTATTTTATGATTATTTATATGTTTACTTATGAAAATAAACGTGTAACTTTTATAAAGAGAATTTGAATTTAGGAAAAAAACTTCCCTGTTATATTTACGAATTAAAATATTTGGTAAGAAACGAAAGTTGCTCTACCTCAGCTATTAAAGAAATGCAATATGAGAATAGCATTATGTAGATTGTTGTTTTAACGTTTATTTACGCACAATAAAAGCGTAATTAGCAAAAAAATACTTAATTTACTTTTGAAAGTAACGAAAAAATCTACAATGTAAGTATTTAATATAACCACCAAGTTCAAATATTACTTTCAATTTCCCTAAGGTATTTATAAAGCTGACTTTGCGTTACAATGTAGTTTATCGATAAATCGATATTTTTATCGACACATACTCAGCCCTAGTGGTTAGGGAGCAAGGTATGTTCGCATTATTATTAGCAGACGTAAGGGTGAGCGTACATTGAATTATGTTTTGTTAATAACATTCATTTAATATTAATATTTGTAAGTCTTAAATAATTATTTAGATTCCATTTTATCATTTATCTCTATATAATAAATCAACATCGAAAAGAAAGATATATGAATTATGAATGTATAAAGTATCCATAAAAAACATGGTTATATATTTTAAACAATTGAATCATTTTGGATAAATCTTCACTACTATCTCATAAAATACGTCAATAATGGCAAACCAGTTTCATAAATAATGCTTTGACAATTTTTTACACTAATAATAACAATATTACCTACCTAAACAGTGTATAACCTCCTTTTTCGAAGTCGGTTCACAATTTTTTATGTAGTGTAAAGTGTTGTTATAGAATCAAATTATTACTTTTTGAAAACTTAATGGGATCAAACTCTATTTAAACGTCAATGACTGCAAATGTTTTGCGACTGTAACTTATGAAATAAAAAAATGCACCAATAGGAAAAGAAGTCATTTGGCAGTAAAGTATTTATATTATTCATGTTATCGTACAAGATTACTTAAAATCCCAGTTCCTAAAGAAAAATAAAGTAAAAAGAACATTTCTTTAACATTGTCTTTCGATATCACGTTACATATTTTAACGAATTTATATGAATTCGTAAAAAATTGTTGAGTTATGTGTACGCTTATCCTAATACCCAAGTGTATTCAAGGCCTTATCAAAGAATAATACAGATAACATAATAGATGTATCAATTAGTAGAAAAGATTATCAGTAACAACAATAACATATTGATTTTTAAGGGTAAATGTACAGAAAATCAATTATTTTGTAAGTACTAGCTGTGCCGCGCGGTTTCACCCGAACGAACAATTTATCCTAATATTGAAGTCACTATCTTTGTTCTCAAATATATCATTACGATCAATTTGCAACTATTTTTGAGTGACAGACTAACAAACATCCACATGATAATCGTTGGCACAATAGTATTACAATTTTAACTGTATAAGGCAAGAAAAAATATTTTTGGTAAAACCTTAAAGCTTATTTGTAGTTTGTACCTAATAATCTCAGGAACTGCTTGACCGTTTTTTTTTATATTTCATAACTAAAAAACAGCATTATTCCTGAGCACCTTAGACTACATTTGATTATTGTTTTAAAAAAACAAAATGGTGTATCTATTAAATAATCTATGATTCTAAACATGGGTTGAAGCTCGAGCCAATTTCGTAGTTTTGAAATAAATAAGTCTTACTTTAATTGTTGTTCGTGATTTAACCGACTTTAATTAATGTTGATTTACATGTAGTTTGCTAAAAGTGTCTATTTTATGTACATAATATTGACTAGCTTTCCGCCCGCGGCTTCGCCCGCTTTGTCTAAAACCTAATAAATTATATACTAAGACCTTCCTCTTGAATCACTCTATCTATTAAAAAAAACCGCATCAAAATCCGTTGCGTAGTTTTAAAGATTTAAGCATACAAAGGGACATAGGGACAGAGAAAGCGACTTTGTTTTATACTATGTAGTGATATGAATGCGATATGACGTCATTATGATATTTTTTGACTTATAAGAGAGTCACTGTCGCTGTTTTTAAAACTACACAACGGATTTTGATATAGAGTTGTTCTAGAGGAAGGTTTTAGTACATAATTTGTAAAGTTTTCTAGAAACCAACAGCTGAAAAGGTAATATCAACTCAATATATACTACTATTAACTATTAAGCTTCCATATTCCAATAGATAATAATTTATGAAGTAGCTCTGCCGCGCGGTTTCACTCACGGACAACAATATGGGTAAACTAAAACTCAAACATTTATTTATTCAATTAGACTTCTTCTAGAAGCACTTTTGAATCGTCGAGAAGAACCGACAAGAAAATCTATACTAATATTATAAAGCTGAAGAGTTTATTTGTTTGTTTGTTTGATTGAACGCGCTAATCTCGGGAACTACTGGTCCGATTTGAAAAATTCTTTCGGTGTTAGATAGCCCATTTATCGAGGAAGGCTATAGGCTATATAATATGTGCTATATATCATCACGCTAAGACCAACAGGAGCGGAGCAATGCGGGCGGGTGAAACCGCGGGGCACAGCTAGTATAAATATATAATTGTCTAATTTTTTTCTTTATTCGTATCAAATAATCTCTAGAACAATAAAAAATGTTTTTACTAGATTCCCGCCCGCGGCTTCGCCCGCGTTTCCAAGGAAAACCCGCATAGTTCCTGTTCCCGTGGGATTTCCGGGATATAACCTATCCTATGTGTTAATCCAAGTTACCCTCTATATGTGTGCTAAATTTCATTGTAATTCGGTTCAGTAGAATTTGCGTGAAAGATTAACAAACACACACACACACACACATCCTCACAAACTTTGGCATTTGTAATATTAGTAGCATTATATCTGTGGTTTTATCTTCGTAAATAGCACAGATAATATAGTACTTTACCTACCTAAATAGATTATTTTATTTTACATATAATATGTTCTTAGATTATGGAATAGCTTTGCTGAATCAACAAACGTTATTTTCCTAGGCACCCATACAAAAAGTTTCATCAAAATCAGTCAAGCATTTTTCAAGGTTACACACTGTGACAGTATGATTTGTCAAATATAACAAGACAATATTTAAACAAACAACTAAAGGCACTTATTATTAAGAAAAACATAATATTTTAACCGTAATACACAATCTTGCTGCACATAAATTGATGCGGTTTATGGTATGTGTAAGTTGGTGAGATTTTAAGAAACTTAATTTATTTCGTTTTAACTTGAAACAGTTATTACATTTTTAACTGTTATCGTACCGGCCATAGAGTTATTAATATATAGACATGGCTTTTAAAATCAAAGTTTTGAAGGCTACAGGTTTTATGAATAAGAAAATAACCGGGAATACGTACCCATAATTTATTTTAAATAATATTTATTTATTTGCTTCTTATTATTTTGAAGTACTTTTAATTTTATTTTGTGTGTGTGTTTTGTAATTTATCAAATGTGTACTCACACATTTGATAAATTACAATAAAAAAATTATAAGACATAACAGGATATTACGTGAGAACTTTTACCTAGTTCAGAAAATATCTAGACGTATAGGAACATGCTTATTTTAATTAAACATATTATTATGTATTTACTTTTCGCATTTTTTTTTATTAGGTAGGTATTGAACTACCTCAGATATGACACAAACCTTACAAAAAGATTTAAAAATTCTAGTCTATTCCTTCGCAACTCTATACCAAAGACATTCCAGTTTAATATTACCGTATGCACACAAACAAAAATCGAACACGTACGACGCACACATTCAAATAAAATACAAACTACACATGCATTCCAAATTCAAATGCACCGCGAAACTGAACTCTATTTCAAGCAAATACGGTACAAATTCACATAACAGTAACTTATCGAGTTTGGTTTTTGATACCGTATTTTCCAGCTAGCGACACTGTGTTTATTTTGGTAGTAGTTTAAAGGCAGTGCGTTGCAAGTGTGACACAGAGTCGAATTGTGTTGAAGTTGGAGTCGAGTTTACGAACATGCAGCGTTGGCATAGACACAATATTGACCTGTCGTTTATAGCGATTTATTTTTTTAATACTTTTATGTTATTAATACTTTTAAGTGTCTTGTTGCGTATTATTTTTTAAACTGTTTATATTTTAATTATTAATTCCTGTATTTAAAAAAAATAGTTTCAAACAAGCAAGCGTCATAATTTATCAAGAATTTGTACAAAGTCATATTGTCTTCACTTCATTCACAGCTTCCTCCTGAGTAATTTTAATTCCATTGAGTTAACTATTATGCAATAAGTTTTAATTTTTAAATTGGTGTTATTATATTTCCTAAATGGTTTAATGGTTATGAGCTTGTTTTGTTTTTATGTTTGTTCCAGCAAAGCTATTCAATTGAAGAATCGATATTTATGTAACTTTTTAATTTGTACACCGATTTATAATGACTTCAATTTATTACTATTTTAAATACATTTACAACACAGTATTTACTACAATTTTAATCTATTAAAAAATATTTTCAAGTATCAAGAGCTACAGTCGCACTACACAATTTTCAGATTTAGCATTTAAACGTAGTACGGTCTGCATGAATTATATATTTTTTGTGATCTTGACTAGGCACGGTTTCTGGGTTTGCTCGGTTTTATACTAGTTTTTTTACGGACTTTACGTGGATAATGTCTAATTGATTTTATAAAACGGTTGGAGTTTTTGTTTGTTTGTTACGTTTTAACTTAAAACTGCCAGACAGTTTTTAAACAATATTTTAATCATGGAGTAAATATCTATTAATATAGAAAATAATATTATAAATTCCACTTTAATAGAAATAATCAACTTTCTCTTTATTTTCGTATCTCCTAAACTACTAAACCATTATTGAATAAACTTCCACTAGGTATAAACAATGAAGTAAATATAAGATGAACAATGAGCTCAATGCAATACAATTATTTCTGAGAAATGCATGAACAAGCAAACATGCATGCATATAATATTATGCCTACTTATTTGTGTGTGTTGGACTGTATTGAATGTAATTTCTATAGTAGTAAAAATTATTAGTATAAATCACTCATCCTGACTTCGCTTGGGGTTAAAATAGGAAAAAGAATTGTTTCTTAGTAGGGTGCTAATTTTCGGAACAACGGGTTCGAATTTAAAAATTGTATCACTGACTAGCTGCTCCGCGCGGTTTCACCCCCGTGGCTCCACTCTTGTTGGTCGTAGCTTGATGATATATAGCCTATAACCTTCCTCGATAAATGGGCTATCTAACACCGAAAGAATTTTTCAAATCGGACCAGTAGTTCCCGAGATTAGCGCGTTCAAACAAACAAACTCTTCAGCTTTATAATATTAGTATAGATAACGCTAAGACCAATAGGAGCGGAGCAATGCGGGTAAAACCACGGTATCAGCTAGTATAGGAATGAAGTAATAATAAAAATTTTAAACACATTTTAAAATACCCTCTTTTCTTAAAATCTGTTAATAAACATATTAAAATTTAAAACTAAAATATATCTAATTACATATTAAAAGTAATATGAACGGACCTTAGGCTAAACAAAAACTGTGCGGAAATGAGACAGACAGATGGAGTGGGAGCGAGACAGTGATATATGGTAAGGCTGTAAGTGCGAGGGAGATAGGGATATAATTAAAACTTTTGTCGCGTAGGATTTCTGAAGGAAAGGATGGTTGGAACAACGAAATGTATGGAGTCGTGTAATTGGTCGTGTAATGCAAAATTGATATTGATATTATATGAAATGTGGAAATATTGATAAATTTGTATACGTTATGTAATTTTATTATAATTATCATGTATGTAGTAGTAAGTACATAATATACTTAATGCTGCGTTTTCGCTATCGAAGTAAGAAGATTTATTTATTTAATACATATTTTACACCATCTCCAAACAAAAAAAAAAGGAAAAGAACAAAGATATTGCTTAGGTAATTGATACAAATGACTTAACAGTCGTACAAATTAATATTGATGAAGTAGATTTTTAAATAAGAAATAACTCAAAAGTCTAATTTTAAGTATATTTGCGTTCACAGTTTTTAACTTTAACTTAACTTATTTAAACACATTTAAAACAAGAAGGAAATAACAAACTCCAAAAACAGCTAATTTACATGCAGTTTCCAAAATTATTATAAAATATCGACTCCACACCATTCCCTATTCTGTTTACTGAGAATATATTTCAATTAATTCTCTTTCGTACCCTCTTAACCGATTTGTTGTAAAAGAGTATGTGGTGGTTATTTTTTGGCACTTTTATGTCAAAATAAAAAAAAAATATATATGACTTAAATTATTTTATTTTACTTAATGGCTGTTTGTCATATTAATTTATGTTTTATTTTTAAACATAATAATTATAGTCTTCTTGTAAAACACGTAGACATATTTTTTATTTATTTAATACGAGTAGAAATTTGTTATGTAACTACCTACACATACATGAAAAACAAAATCCTACCTAAATATTATAAACAAGCTGCGCTCCGCGGTTTCACCCGCGTGGCTCCGCTCCTGTTGGCCTTAGCGTGATGATATATAGCCTATAGTCTTCCTCGATGAATGGGCTATTTAACACCGAAATAATATTTCAAATCGGACCAGTAGTTCCTGAGATTAGCGCGTTCAAACAAAAAAACTCTTCACCTTTACAATATTAGTATAGATGCAAAAGTAACAGCTCTGTCCGTCTGTCTGTCTTTTCTCCACGCCTCAATCACTAAACTGATTTGCACGAAATTTGGTACAGAGATAGATAGCTTGAGACCTGAGGAAAGGCATATGTCCCGGAAAAATCACGGGAACGGGAACTATGCAGATTTTAAGCCGCGGCTGGAAAGCTAGTAAGCAAAAAGATAGAATATTTTATCGCAAATAGCTAAACAGATATCGATGTTTTTATGTATGTTACAAGTGTATGGACTTTCAAACATGCAAACGCGAATTTCTAAAACATTAGTAGTTACATACAGAAACAAACAACATTACATATTTACATTTGAAACCTATAATTATAATTTACTAGCTTTCCGCCCGCGGCTTTGCCCGTGTTTTCAAAGAAAAACCCGCATAGTTCCCGTTACCGTGGGATTTCTGAGATAAAACATATCCTATGTGTTAATCCAAGTTACCCTCTACTTGTGTGCTAAATTTCATTGTAATCGGTTCTGTAATTTTTTCGTGAAAGAGTAACAAACATACACATACACATCCATCCCCACAAACTTTCGCATTTATAATATTTATTTATTTATTTATAACTCTTTATTGTACAAAATATGAGAAAACAATAGTATGCAAAAAGAAGTAGTAATACAAAAGCATAATTTGCCCAAAAGGCGGCCTTATTGCTAAACAGCAATCTCTACCAGGCAACCTGGCGGGAGAGGAAATGCAAGAAGATTACATAGTATATATAGTAATATTAAATAGTAGGATAGGATAGGATAGGATTAAATTAAATCTATATATATAAAAATGAAACCCGTTTCGCGTTGTCACGGCAACACGTGTGAACGGCTGAACCGATTTCGATAATTCTTTTTTTAATTATATTCCTTGAAGTACGAGGATGGTTTTTATGTAGAGAAAACGTAAATATGTACCACGGGCGAAGCCGGGGCGGACCGCTAGTTTGATATAAATAATCCAAATATTTCATCAAATCAAGTTCAAATTCTCAAAACTTTATTGTTTCTTTGCAAGTAAATAAGAAAAGGTCTTTGACCTTGATGTTATACTAAAAGTTAAACCTAGCATAAGACCTTGATGGTTTCCAATTTATATCTTACTAGCTATCCGCCCGCGGCTTCGCCCGCATTTTCAAAGAAAAACCCGCATAGTTCCCGTTCCCGTGGGATTTCCGGGATGTGTTATTCCAAGTTACCTTCTATATGTGTGCTAAATTTCATTGTAATCGGTTCAGTAGTATTTGCGTGAAAGAGTAACAAACACACACATACACATTCTCACAAACTTTCGCATTTATAATATTAGTAGGACTAGATGTTCGCCCAGGTTCCGCCTGGGTAGATATTTTTTTTACAAATTTAAACAATGCAAAAATCATTAAAATCTGTTCAGCCATATACCTACTTATAAATCATGATTTTATATTTAAAGTAGGTACTTAGTATAACACGACTTTCCTTCGTATAAATACAGGTCACATTGTTTGTCCGCTCCATACTCCTAAACTACTGAACCGATTTTAATAAAATTTTGCACACATGTGCACTTTTATCCAACTCGAAGATAATATACCTAGTTTATATCTAAAATCGTCCAAAACAACTAACCTGATTTTTTTAGAAATTCAACATTTGCAAATAAATATACATATTCTAATTACTATTATAAATTAGCTTTTTATAATTAAAGTTTGTATTAAAATTACAGTTATTTTTCCCAACATCGAACCCAGGTACACGTGGTCACAAAGCTGTAACCACTGAACTATAGAATAATCTATTGTAGTGTGTCACCCCTAAATTTTACCGGACTGCGGAGGAATCGTTTTTCGAATATTTATAAATTGTATGTATGTATGTATGTTTCTTTGTAAATTAAACGGCTTGATAGATTTTAGCTTGAGAGGTATTTATATATTTGTTTTTTTCTGAAGGTTACTGTGTAGGTACATAAAATTACAATTAAAACAATAACATGCCTTCAAATTATATTTTTCTTCGTAGTAAATTGATTGGGATATAAAAAGAATAGTTTTGCAACGTTAACGAAAGTTTAACCTAGAAATAATTATTTCGCGCTGAGAACAATACTTTAAATACTTAACTTAATTTATTATTCCAACCAGAAACCAAAAAATCAAAAACGTTATGTAAATCACTACATACTTAGTATAAAACAAAGTCGCTTTCTCTGTCCCTATGTCCTTTTGTATGCTTAAATCTTTAAAACTACGCAACGGATTTTGATGCGGTTTTTTTTAATAGATAGAGTGATTCAAGAGGAAGGTTTTAGTATATAATTTATTAGGTTTTAGAATTTAGACTAAGCGGGCGAAGCCGCGGGCGGAAAGCTAGTTATTAATAATGTAATGTGAGATATAAAAATTCGATAATTAAACTCAAAGTATTTGTGTGCAATTTGCAAATAATAATATAGAATGAATATTCTATTAAAAAAATCACTCCGTGTGGAACTAAGCTGTGTCATATCCATTTTGTTTAAATTGCTGTAGGGCTGTAACCACATTGGACGATTTTATTGTTTAATATTATTTTAATTAATTTTGTAAACTGATAAAAGATACATATTAAAAAGATAAATTATGTTTGATTATACGCGAGTATGCGTGTGCGAAACGTCGGGAAAATAATATAATTAATAAATCACGTTTTAAATCCGTTAAAACTTAAAATCTTTAATTTCTAAAAGATAATTATGTTTATTTTATAACAGTGTTTTTAAACATTTGTCTGTTTGTTGGTCATCAAGACGTTATCTAATTTACTAGCTTATAGGTACAAGTAACATGTATTATTATCGATATATCGATATTCTATTATCGATATCGACATTAATATTATTATTACAATACATCTGTTACCAAACTGAAGGAATCGAATGCCGTCCTATTTTTTACGACACCACGAAACAATGTTGTTTACAAAAATCGTCTTAATTGCTATGAAAATAGAGTTTATTTTCATTTGTACGAATTATAAATTTACGTCTTCAACAAAATGTGCGCTTGTGTGCGTGAGTGTGAACACACTACATGATTTTTTATTGCAATTAATTACACATTTTATCTTGTATAATATATTATAAAGGGGTATTTTTCTTTGTTATTTTACTCCAAAAGTACTTAACTGTTTACGAAAATGATTTCACTATGTATTTGATAATGTAAAATAATAATATACCTAGGCTACATTTTTGTAGTGAAACTTCTTTACGCGCTTGAGAGTAAAATTTCAAGATCGCGTCATGGCAATACCGTCACGTCATGGAGTAAGGCGACGATTTTGGTCTCTTTGAATCTTGCCAAAGAAGTTTCATTTCTCACACGTGTAGTGTGCTTGGGACACACGTTGTATTTTTTTAAGCCCGAGTCAACCCAGGCGAAGTCGGAGCAAGAAGCTTGTATTCATATATAAACTTTATACTTATTTTTCTGTCTGTCTATCAAAATCAAAGGTTTACTTCCAGAGATCTATCTCTCCGTCAAAATTTACCCAAATCCGTTCACCCTTTTCGTCATAATAGAGATACAATCATTTAGAATTTATTATATTAGTAGGAAACTAGGAAGAATGTAATCATGTCTAACTTTCACGGTTAACATTAATAGTTTGTAGTGAAAGTGACGTTAAATAATATCATATTTAACTAGCAAATACACGCGGTTTTGTCCGTATTTATGTATTCCTTTATCTTTGTGAAAGTATTTTAAAGTTGAAAATTTGTAATTAAAACATTAACTACAATTCTATTTGTATGTATCAAAAAACACATTAAAAATTAAATGTTGCAATTGATTATACCTATTTATTGAAATTTTTAAAAATTGTTAAACATATTTTCAATGTTATAATAAACTAGATTTCCGCCCACGGCTTCGCCCGCGTTTTCAAAGGAAAACCCGCATAGTTCCCGTTCCCGTGGGATTTCCGGGATAAAACCTATCCTATGTGTTAATCCAAGTTACACTCTATATGTGTGCTAAATTTCATTGTAATCGGTTCAGTAGTATTTGCGTGATAGAGTAACAAACCAAAAAACCAAAAATGATTAAAACAATATGTCTTTACAGAAATAAAAAATAGACATTTAACAAAAACTAAACTATTTTGGTTATCACTACATAGTATAAAACAAAGTCGCTTTCTCTGTCCCTATGTATGCTTAAATCTTTAAAACTACGCAACGGATTTTGATGCGGTTTTTTAAATACTTAGGTTTTATATTAGGTTTTGTTGTTGGTTGACAAAGCGGGCAAAGCCACGGGCGGAAAGCTAGTATTATTATAAAGTAGTCATTACAACAAAACTACTTAAGTTTTAATATTATTATTATATGATAATTTGATCAAATTAATCATATAGATAGATTAATAATCTATACTAATAATATTATAAAGCTGAAGAGTTTGTTTGTTTGTTTGTTTGAACGCGCTAATCTCGGGAACTACTGGTCCGATTTGAAAAATTCTTTCGGTGTTAGATAGCTCATTTATCGAGGAAGGCTATAGGCTATATATCATCATTCTACGACCAACAGGAGTGAAGCCACGGGGGTGAAACCGCGCGGAGCAGCTAGTACAAGAATAAAACTGCATCTGTAGTATTATATTATCTGTGGCAATATGTATTTAAATTTATACATTCTGTGTTTCTTATATTTGTATGTTTGTCGTTGCAACTTCTCGGAATTACTACACCTGTTTTGAAGAATTTTTGTGCTAAGGTATACTATCATTAGCGTTACAGAAATATAATTCTAATTAATGATATTAAGTAATTACTTATGTATATCATTACTCTAATCATTATAATACTTGAACTTGTTTGTAAGTGTGGATGTTTGTCACTCTTTCACGTAAAAATTGCTGCAGGGATTTGGATGAAACTTTACAAGAATATAGGTTATATTTAACAGAATAACACACGAGTTATAGAAAGGCTTGATTTTGAGAATTCGTCCGCAAGTGAAACCGCGCGGCACAGCTAGTCAAAGTTTCTGTTTTTTGTATGAAAGCGAAACAAATGTTTCCTGTCAATCTTTTAGAAGTAGAATTATGAAAAATTAAGTAGCCTATATTTAAATATCATTCTTAAACTATTTGCAGTACAAATTTTGTCAAAATCGGTACTATGGTTTAGCCGTGTATAGCAAACAAACTTTCGCATATATGATATTATTAATTATTATATAGGAAGGTATATAAATGTATAATATATTTGTATTATATATAAATTAAGGCAATAACAATTAAAATTTAAACTGCACTTTTTGCTAAGTCGGTTAAAAATAAATTCCCGTCGTTTGTAATCAGCCGAAACCATAGTTACTGCGATTGTCTATGTGTGTGTTATCTACTCGGAGAATAGGCGGGTGCACACTGTGTGCGGAATATATTTGTTTTTATTATTACTGTAGTAATTTATTTTTTATTTGTGTTTCTAAATCTAAGTTAAATATTATATAGATAACTGTATACGTATCAAATGGTTTATGATATTTGATTATTTCACAATAACTTATAGAATAGGTAGATCATATTATGTGCAAAAAATAGGAAACGTCCAATGTAACACATTTATAAATAAATAAATACATATTTATACTATCTACAAAAATATAATCTTGGAATCTTATGTTCTTATAATCGATAAATTAAAAATGAAATATTATATTAAAACCAATACGTAAAAATATTCTTATAATTTAAAAAATTTATATTTTTTTTGAAGTGAAACTTCTTTATCGGGGGTGGACAAAAATTTTGTGTAACATTTTTGCGTTACGTTACGCCGCGCGCGTGACATTTTTGCGTTACGCCGTACTCGTGACATTTTTGCGTTACGCCGTACTCGTGACTATATACATGTTATATTAAAGTGATCAGCAAAATCAAAGGGTTTGTTTTAATTCTAATTCCAGTGAATTTCTAAAAAAAGTAAATAAGTAATTACATCTATTTTTCTAATACTTAGGAGTAATAATGGTATTTATTTTTCTAAGTTATTTATGATTAACCTCACTTTTTGATTGTATTTTTCAATACACTAACACGTGGGTGGAATTATGGTATCAATTTTTTCTAATACTTGAATGTTGATTGTGGTATTTATTTTTCTAAAATTGTATTTAAAGTTAACCTCAGTTTTTGATTGAATTTTTTAAAACACCAACACGTGGGCGAGATCATGTTATTTATTTTTCAAGTTATTTAAGCTTAACCTCTGTCATAATATGTATATACTATGTGCGTCATTAATTTCTGACTGTTTCAAGATTTCGACATTAGGAATTTATATTTATTACCTCTATTGTTCGAACAAAAATAAGTTACCGCCTTTAAGAACTTGCCGACAATGTAAGTACAGTATTGTTTCTTAGAAAACATTTTAGGAGTATACGATAATAAATCTATGACTCACGTTAACACGTGTTTGCTTGATTGGTGTTCAATTATGATTTTGTGAATTCAATATTTATATAAGAATAAACCTCAAACTCTTTATGTCCAATCAAAATCCGCCTAAGTCGAAATCCTTTATAAATTGAAAACTCTATATAACTCGAATTTTTTGGCGTCTCCCTTGGTCTTTTGAACTACCGCACGAGCTGAGCGAGCGAAGCGAGCGAGTCGCGGCAGTGGCCGGCGTAAATATTCAAATAGGTAGCGAGGAGCGAAGCGACGAGCATCTTAGGTTAACTTTTGAACTACCGTACGAGCCGAGCGAGCGAAGCGAGCGAGTTGCAGCAGCGGCCGGTGTAAATATTTAAATAGGTAGCGAGGAGCGAAGCGACGAGCATCTTAGGTTAACTTTTGATTTTTGAACTACCGCACGAGCCGAGCGAGCGAAGCGAGCGAGTTTCAGCAGCGGCTGGTGTAAATATTTAAATAGGTAGCGAGGAGCGAAGCAACGAGCGTGTTAGACTAACGTATTTCTGTAATATTGTATACAAGCTGTGCCGCGCGGTTTCACCCGCGTGGCTATGCTCCTGTTGGTCTTAGCGTGATAATATATAGCCTATATTACTCGTGGATAATGTAGCTTTCGAATGGTGAAAGAATTTTTAAAATCGGTCCAGTAGTTTATGAGCCTATTCATTACAATCAATCAAACAAACAAACAAACAAAGTTTTCCTCTTTATAATATTAGATAGTAAATTATTTTTTGAAAAATAAGGTCATAAAGAAGTTTCACTTCTTACGTGTGTACTCTAGTACACGCACACATTTTTTTTAATTATAAGAATGATAATGCTTATAAAATGATAATTTCCTATTGTTTACCGCCATCGAATTTCTTGTTTATAATAATTACTTAACTGTATTTTTCTGAATAATATGCAGTTATTGTATACATAGGTATTTAATACAAGTTCATATTATATCATTCGTTGATAGTCTTTATATTAAACTAAATTAAGAAAATTTAGTATATTCGACAATTTATTCTCTACTCAAATTAGCGTAATCAAATAGCTATTATTCAAAATCAAAAATACTAAACATTTATACTATCTTAGTTTCAAGACAGTGTTTATAATAATATTTCAATAATAAACTTTCCAATAAATAAATAAACGGAAATAAAAAATTATTTGTAAAAATTTAAATTAATAAAATATAATGTGTACACGGCCTTACGGAGCAAGTCTGTGTTTCGATGTGGAAGTGCCAAGGTTGTCAACCTTGTATTTAAATAGTTATCCGACTTGCCGAAAAGGATAATAATGTTTGTATATTAATTTTATTGTAAATTTGTAAAATTAATGTTAATTTGTAATATTGCGGTTGTAAATAATAAATTAAATTACGATTGATTTTTTTTAAAGATTATACACAAAAAGAAAATTTATAATTTCATCTGATACCTTTGTATTGTATAGAAATGGGATTAAACTTCATTTTAATTAGTTAATTAATATAGTTCACAGAAGCCCTTAGTATCATAAAGTAATTCAATTGTTCAATTTATTTCACAGATACTATATTACTATTATTCATAGTTCATACCAAAGATTATTAAATTATTACATACAAGAGTCGACGCAAAAAACAATTTATTTATTTTACACAAACAACAAAAAAACTACATAACTATATGATTTTAGTAATGAAAGGATTTTATATTAACCAAATTAAATCTCAATAATCATAAATAAAGTGAAAGCTATTTAAATTTTTTAATTTTAAATGAAAAAAAAAACTCATCATTGTTTTCAAATAAATGTTACTCATTCTCATGTCTCACATAAATTTCCTAATAACAACTCATGTTATTTTCTAAGAATTCAATATACAATGCACATCTTAAAATAATGTAGAGGCACTTTACTATCTCTTGCTATGACGTTTCATATTATTGTTGTGATACGTATGACCTTTATAAATTCGGAGATAATTGGGCAAAAACAATAAATATAAAAGTCAGAAAAACATTTAATAAATAAACACGGAAAAATAATTAAAATTAAAACCATCAACCCTAGAGTCTCTGCGTGTGAGCGAATAAGCTATACAATGAAAGCACACAGATGTGGTCTTGCCGTCCGACGAGGTGGCCGCGTTCTGTTTGTCAAAAATGTACGCGAACGAATTTTGAATTATTTTTGTCAAACGCCATATTGTTTTTATAGCCGATAATTGTCATCCGATTATAATTTATACAGCCAGTGTTTTTTTATTAGATTAATAAGTTTTGTGTTTTATTACGATAGTTATATTTATTTGTTAATAAACTAATGTATAGATAATTCGTTAGTGGCAAATCGAACAGTGATCGCTGCTGTGGAAAAAGTGCGCGTATAATAGATATGTTTAGTGATTTAAAAATAGGTTCGCTTGAAAAATAACTGTTTTGTAAGCGTTCACAATGCAACGTCTTGTTTTTTTGTTGCATTCAATTATTTTGAATAGAAAATGTGATTTGTGAATGGTGTTTGGATTACCGAAATAATATGGAGAAACCATCGTACAAGGTACGGATATTTTTAAGTATTATATTTCTGAGGTTTCATATTTTAAATTTCGAAAACAAAAGGTTGGCAGTAAGGGCTATAGTCCTTTGCCTCGTGGCGGGATAAAAAAAAAA
>CAJQZM010039273.1:42628-75565 GCA_907164665.1 Colias nastes | reverse complement strand
TTTCAATATTTAATCAAATTTATCCGGATGAATCGGGAATAGATCAAATTTGTATTCATTGTATCCTAATTAACTAAATGAAGACACAATAAATTTAGACAGATCCAATATCGGATAAAAATGCACTAAAAAACAATACCCTCGGTTTCTCATAGACGTGCCATAAGGTTCAATCAATCAATGTCCCTAAAAATAAAAAAGGCACCGCTACGAGCAACCCACGTAAAGTTGGAATATGAAAAAAACTTGTATATTTTTTGTGCTTCGACCACGTTGTAGGAATTGTTTGAATACACATTAGGGACTATTTCGGTTTTGGTTAGCTTGTGTGCAAGTAGAAATATGCGTTGGGCGCATTTCGAAAGCCCCTTGTGGAGCGGAAAGTTCTATATTCTTCTGTTTTAGTTTTATAAGATGTAGAGCATAATTATGATTTCCATTTAGATGATATGTCAATATGAAGCTATAATTAAATTTCTCCGATTGTTTCAAAGGGACAGATCCTATCGTATTACTATAATATACCTCTAGAGATTGTTCTGTTTGCATAGTTAGTTCTGTAGATATTTCAGACAAACTGAAAGTTGATCTAAGTGGAATTCCTATTGTCAGTGTGAGTGCTGATTACATTATATTTTATATAGGTAACGAATCTATTTAAATTTAAAGATCATTAATTTTTCATTCATTTGAAGAGCGAAATGTAAAAAATTTAAATATAGCTATATATCAATTTCATATAACCTCCTCAGGCCCAAGACCTAAATTGCAATATTTGGTTTCCTCCCAGTGTCTAGCAAAAAGGACAACATATTTTTAAGGCTTGCCGCCCACGACTTTCGTGTGTCGTTATTCATTAAAAAGGAAAACTAGAATTTTTATATTATTTCTGGGATACAATGGCATGATACTTAGTCGATCGGTACGCTTGTTTGTTACAATTTGTGGTGTCCATTTTAAAGGACATTGGGCTGATACTTTAAAATCAGCTGATTTGTGTTTGGGTTTTATGAAGGACATTGGGCTCATAACGAAAAATCTACCACTGGGTACTTGGGATAAAAGAAAACCATTCAATATGGAAAAAATAACAATATATTTAAAGTTGTTTCAAAAATATTTAGGCAGAGGCATAAGAAATATCAAAAAAAATATCTAGCAGTAAACAAAAACTTCTTCATATTCAAATTAAAATCAACTAAAAACAAAAACCTTCGTATCAAAAATAAAAAGTAAACTTCTCTTTTATGCCCTGCAATGCTAAATCTAATAAATAAAAACTAGTTATAAGTAAGTATTACTGATGAAACAGGTAACAAATAAAAATCAAGTACAAACAAAAAAACCCTTCAGCAATTATTGCTGATGAAACTCTAAATAACAAGTTTTGTTTTTAGTAAGGCACAAATATATTTGGCACGAAGTGCACTTGAAATAAGTTTTATTAAAATGACATAGTCTGCATCGGTTTATTATATTATATTTTATTTATATATATTGTCTTCTTTTACTAGAACATGGGAACTTCCTCTACCCATTTCTTTGAGTTCGTAGTCTTGTTTAATGGGACAATCGCGAGGGATTCGATCTTTCTTCAGCGTGCTGGTGCATCCAATACCTCTGTTATAAAGCTCATATGCTAACCTTTGGGACGTAATAAATTGGTCAAAGTAGAGAACATGGCCTGGGACCAGATTATCCAGCTTTTTCGGCCAGGCCAAATTCAGTTCCTGCGTAATCCGGATATGTAGTTTCGCCTTGATAAATATGTAAATCGCATACTAGTCCATTGGGATTGGCAAATACAAAGGCTTTGAGTCCAGTGGGATGGGGTTTGCCCGGATATTATTGCTTCATTGGAAAAATCCCTGTAATTAAAATTTATGACATAGTAAAGGTTCATCCCAATGTCCATTATAATGGACAACTAACTTTGACTGTTAGTAAATCTTTGTTTTTAATAAGGACGCCTAAAATAATGTCATTAAATAAACGAATATACGAATCATAATAAATATAAACAAGGTTGAAGTTTAAAAACACAAAGATTATTCATTAAAAAACGGATTAATACTCACCATTCCTTCGGCGGGCGCTCATGATGACACTTGGCGGAGATTTGATGTGACACAATTGGTTAGATTGGCAATATGGCTTCTATTTCCTATTCGAATATAACTGACCAATAGAAAAAAAGCAAAGACAAGAAGAAATGTCGCGAATTTTTGAATTTAAGCGCAAAATTCAAAAGTGTCCCTTATGATTGACACTGGGTGGAAAATTATGTTTCCTTATTAAAAAGTTTGGGCCGCAAGGCTTTCTGTGAATTGTCCTTTATAGATGACAATGGATCAGAGGAGGTTAATATAGATCTTAGTTTATATCTAATACTTAGTAAAATTTTCGTTTCATTAAAAACATCACGATATTACTCCCAGTAATAATAATAATTACACTAAATATTCAACTCAGCGTAACACCATCACCAAGACGTCTAATGTACGCGCGTTTAGGGTTATAAAAAATTATGATTACTCTTTGACAAAGCAATATTTCCAGCACTTAGTACCCTTCCTTGGAACGAATGAATATTTATGTGGGAGGGTACATTTTTATCATTCGAAGGGACGTTTGTACCTGTTCGGCTCGGTCACAGAGACAAAAAAGGGCTCACACATACACGCTCGTATTAGAGGGTTAAATTAGAATCCGCCTTGTTCCAAATTTGGCGTGGGTTGCGGTTGAAATTTTTAAATTTTGGTATTGTTTTTGTTAAAGTTTAAATTCTAGTTTGGGTTTATATCGAGGTGTATGTTTATTCAATGACTAGCTGCGCTCTGCAGTTTCGTCTGTATAAATCAAATCGTGCGACCAAAATTATAACTTTATATGAGAGAGCGTATATTAAAAATATGTTTATTCAATTTTAACGGTTTAAAAAATGTAATAAAAAATACATTTTCCTTCATATTTCAGTTTTTATGAAAATCTATATATTATACTTATATTATATATATAAAACTCAAAGGTGACTGATATAGTGATCTATCAACGCACAGCCCAAACCACTGGACGTATCGGGCTGAAATTTGGCATGCAGGTAGATGTTAAGACGTAGGCATCCGCTAAGAAAGGATTTCCCGAAATTCTTGCGGGAACGGGGAAAAACGGGGATGCACGTACAAAGTCGTGGGCGGAAGCTAGTACATAATATAGGTATATTCAATTTTTACCTTGACAGCCTTAATTAAAAAAAGAGCCATTATATCACATGAGTAGAAAGACGGAAATTGTCAGTCAGTAATTGGTACATACGCAGCTACATCAAATTGAAATAAAATTTCAATATGGAATGTTAACGTATAAAATGTTATTATTCAATATAACTAATAAAATATAACTATAAGTAGTACCTAGTCCTAAACGTTAATTTTGTACATTTACCATTTATTAATTTCACCCACATCCTTACGTAGGTAGACTTAGCAAGAAATAAAAGCACATTAGCGTAATTATAATAATTAATAATTCTTCTATAGACACATAGATAAATACTCCCTATAATTACGATTGTTTAGTACGAATATAACTACAAAGACAAAGCGAAACGCGTACGTAAGAAACTAGGCAACCGTTAGTCAAACATAAACCAACGTTTAGATACCTATTTTAATATTCTACATTTAAATTCAAAAATTAATGCTCTCCTCAATTATTTCTAGGAAATAGCCTTTTACCTACTGTAAAAGTGAAGTCCCATGTCCCCGCGGGGGCAGATGCATTTGACATCTGTTTCACTGATCAATCTTTACGGATATGTAGGTCAGCCTTCTGTGTACTGCCAGACCAAGAAATTATTTTCCCACTGGGAATCGAACCCAAAACCCCCTTTCTTAAACCACACTAACAACGAGGCAGACACTTATTAGTATGTCAGTCTTCAAACAGCATCAGCAGTCAATAAAGAAATAAAATTATCTAATTAATTTCCAACATAATTAATCCCACTAAAAACTTCAATCGAGAGCCCATATACATCACACTAAATAAACCAATATAAGTATATAACTTAAAGAATATTTCTTCACGCAATAAATCGATAAGATACCATCAATGAATTAAAATATACCTTCCGATGATATCATGTTCAATTACAAGCGAAAAGAATTTTAATTGATTTAAAATTATGACAAGTCGATTATGCCTCTCGTACGTCGATGGAGGCATATTGCGCGATTTCTCGGCATGATAATATTTGTTTTAATCGAAAATTATGTCACGTACGTATTGTTATATTTCGATGTGTTTCGATGGTTGTAGTTTCTAAGAGTGGCGAATTGCAATATGGATATTTTATTGAAGGTATAGTAAAAACTATAAAGATCAAGAATTCAAGATCAGTCATATCAAGGATACTAATCGACTCTTCATCAAATTTTCATTGTTCTCAATTGTTCTTACGTCATTTAAAGTTCTTCTTCACTTTAGCATCAGTCTGTAATACAGAAATAGTAGTTAAGTTAATACATATTTATGTTATAGGTAAGTACATACACTATCCTTATTAATGTAATGTACGATTAATGAGTATTTAAAATAGTTACCAACTGTACTAGGTAGTTCTTTTATTTTTATTGAAATCGCAATTACCGAAACCTTTAACAGTGTGAAAATGATAATAAAAAGGCGAGGTGATAAACTTTGAGATAATATCAAGCAAGCTGCATGCATATGTTAGACATGGCTTGTAAAAACATTCAAGAGGGTTATAAAAATACGCCAAAGGGTAAACGGTTCGTAGTTAAACTGAAATTTAAATTGCAGACGGATAAGGGAAGTTCTTAGTGTTTTTCGGGAAATAATTTTAACATGCATTAAGGGAAGGAAATAACGAATCAACAATTGTTATTTTTTAATAGCTCATAGCTTTTTTGATAGTTTTGCATAATTGCGTTACTCTCCAAAATGTTTTCCATTTCACACACATTTTATTACTATTATTATTTATTTTACCTAGAAAATTAAAGTGACAATAGCCTGTGGTTTAATACCTGTACAGGATTTAAAGTGACGTACCTATTAAAGCCGTACCATCATTTTCAACAAATCAGTTCGGTAAGTTGTTAATTTACGCGAAATATACAAAGAAATCACAGCCACATAATATTATTTCTAAATCATAATATAAGAAACAACACAAGCTCCGCGTTTTATTTATTAAAATAGTTAACATTCCGGCACAAACCTAATTAAAAAACCAAAAACTCACAAGCAGGTGTTCCAAAGATGCTTTTTGCCCCACTCCAACACACGCCATCTTTACACGTATTATCTTTTAAGATACTCCTAGTGATGACAGATTACGGTAAGGTGCAGGGCGGGTAATGATCTACCATTTCTCATATTATTAGGATCTACCATTTGTATGATCTACTATTTCTCATAATATATCTACTATTTGTATGCTCTTGTTTGATTATTTATCAGCGCTTGAGTGTCTTTGATGTCTCGTAGCAGTATTATTTCCAATGTGCGAAATTGATGGCGCTAGACGACCTTAATAGCGCCGTCATTTTTGCACACTAGGAATATTGTGGTACGTGGAAAGTTGTTATCTTACAATAGGGAAATAATAAGCAAATAATTGTGTAAGGATCAAAAAGTACATACCTACAGAAGAACAAACAACGTCCTCCACTTTTTGATAATCGGTTAAAAAGTGAGAACTAATTGTTCTCGATAGTCAAGACTTGCTTCTATGAATAAACAAATCAATAAATCAAACTTTTATAATAATACGCAAAAAACAGCATAGTAAGATTACTAAAGATAATTAAAATCAATGTTCCAGTCATTTTCTTCAACACGGAATAGAGTAAAACTCAAAAATGTATAACAAATATATTTCAGCTTCCAGACATGTAAAAACTGTCATTGACAGATGACACTAAGCTCCAGACTCCAGAGGAATGCTAGTTGGACCACAACGATCACTCATTACCGCTTCCACTATTTATCTTTACTTTTCAGTTCTATTTACTACAGAATATTCTAGATGAACATTGAAAAATACACCATAAATATGTATTGTAAAATGTAGGTGATCTTGATTTTATAAAAAGCTTTTATTTTGCAGTCTTAATCTCTCGCTGATAGTAAAGTAATTTTAGAATCGAGTAGTTTTTTTTTAATATATTATTATTAGTTCCTACCACTAGTAACATAGATACTTCTATTAAAATCATTTGTATTTAATAGCAAATTGCTCCATAAATATAATTAATCATTTGTAAGTGTAGATTTTCGCAGGCGATTATGGATATGTATAGAATTTATAGTAACACATAAGAAGCAAAATCTGATAAGTATTTACTAAGAATCGCACTCGACCCTAAATAGGAACGCTGCACTTCACAAACGAACCCAGTGGTCACGGCTCAAATAATCGTAAAGATGCAACAAGAAACAGAATCCGGGATTATAAGATTTAAATCCACATCGCACACCTTTGGGAAAATACATCATACAATGTAGCTACTTATTACCAGTAACGGTACGCCTCCTAAACAATTCTACTATCATATTGATAATCGATGAGAATGAAGTACAGGAGCCTTTAACAATAGGACAATGCAGTTGTAAATTTTTTGGGATATCAATCTATCAATCCATGGGTTGTAACTCGAAGCTGGGGTCTTTTGTACCTGCTATGGCCCTTTGTACCCCTGACATATGCGGGGACAAAAAAGCCTTGCGCAATATCTGAGATGGGACGTCTTTTGAGAATATTAAAATGCGTAGCGTTTTGAAACGCGACGCTAGATTTTCAGATGTACCTACGGACTGTGCATTGTACAAATTATTTATCAGATTTTATGCGAGTGTAAGGATAGTAATCACTTTTGCAGATAGCGAAGGACGAATGTGGAACATAGTAGACAAAGGTTTTAAAATAACAATCCACTGGTCTTTCCTTAAAATTTATAAATTTAGGTTTAGCGTTAGGTACTGGTTAATAATTAGTGATATAAATTTCAATCTTATTAATTTTATGAAATACAGAATTTCTATTTACAGCCATAAATTAGGTAAGTACGTAAATAAATTATAAAGAGTAATAAGTAATAACTGACCCGAAATTATTAATAGCATTATTCCAAGAGATACGTAATAAATAAACATTTATCGTAAGTTATTGTTAAACAGAGTCGTTATTAAAACATAAACCTACATTTATTAACATGTTATTATCGTTATGTTATAAACTACCTTAGGTACCTACAATTAGGTACTTTGTTGTAGTTTTGTTTAAATAAGTTGCGCGCGACATGTAAGCTCTTGTTTGGACTTGATAACAAATCATAGGTACACAGATCACAGAAACTAACTCTATGCATAGGTACGTAATTAAAACCAAATACCTAGGTAAGTCTGACTAAATTTAGTAATAATTATTCAAAACTGTAAGGTATTAAGTAGGTAATTACTGTAATCTTTACAGTACCTAGGTACCTACCTGCTAAGTAATTAAAAGTATTTTCAAATTGTAAGTAACGGTTCATTAGTTCGAACTTAAAATAGATTTTAAGGACTGACTTTTTATTATGGCTCTAGGGAACTCGAACATCTCCGCGTTGACATCACTCGTGTCCTCAAACCTTCCCAATCAATCGCACTTTTTGTTTCCAACCTCATATTGGGCTATTTATAAAAATGTCACCCGCAACCTCCGTATCGCTTTTTCTAACACGTCGTTTCCACTAAGCCCTTGACATGCATTAACACTTAGTGCACTTTTTCTATTCAATCTCCAGATGTGAGTGTGTCATTAAAATCTTCTATAGCACCAAAAAGATCAAAAGTTATCTTCTCTGTTGGAGTTCCCTCTCCTCACCCCGCCCCTTCGTTCCTGTTCGGCGACTCGGCAGTCGGCGTCCGCGTCGGCGTCCCTGTGTTTAGTTAAGTACGCGACTCCGCGGAATGTAGACGCGTCGATGCCCGACCCGAGTTTGTGCCGCGTAAAGTAAAACTATTTTCTGTTTTCATTCTGTGCGATTTGCATATCGAAGTGAAACTCGATTCGTTACTGAAGTGATGTGAACACAATTAAACGTGATTAGTGATTTCTGGATTTCAGTTTCAAAGTGTAAGTTTTGTTTTGGCCGTTATCTTTGCGATGTTTTGTAATTGCCGTGATTGAAATGTTGCCGCGACGGCTGTTAACATCTCGTTAAGTTTTTATAAGCTCTTTTATTGACTTTTTTGTTTTGTGTAATGCATGGAATAAATTAAGATTACTCAACGTGGACATTGGTTGAAACATAATTGTTAATCACTAATGAATTTTAACCTTATGTACTAGTAATTAACTTGTATAATAATTTAAAGCTGCGTAATAATTAATATTAATACTACGTGAGTAGTATTAATATAAGGTACGTTTAAACAATAAACATAGGTATTAGGATTATTCCAATAAGTTTTACCGACGATAATATCTAGCTCTTAGGTTTCGCTGACTCATCCAAGTTCAGGAGCTTTATTTTATTACTCTTATCGTTGGCTTTTTACGAGAGTATTTTGTATTTTTATCTCGAACAGTTTGACATAAATTAAAGTCTATAAATTGAGGAAAGAAGAAAGATAAGTTTTATGCATTCGGGAGTTTTAATTACACCTACTTATTTAACTATCTACGAGTATTTAATTAACCCTAGATAGCTAACGTTACTAGAATACCATGAGATGCTAACCATTCGACTTTTTGACGAACAAATTTAAAATATGTTTTTAATGAAATTTAATGTAATTATATCCGAGATTATTTTTATATTAGAAACTACAGGATATAAATTAAAGATATTTTTAGCAAAATATAATATTTATTAGAGTTTTAAGTACAAAATAGGGATGTAACGATACATGATTTTGCCGATACGATACCGATACCGATATTTGTAGTAATGTATCGGCGATACCGATACCGATGGCTTGGTAGAAAAATAAATAGTGAATTATGCATAAAAAGTTACCAACATTTAACAGAGACTCAACTGTTAATCGTATTCTTTTAAATAAAAATGCCAAATCAAAAAACAACAAAACCATTTATTTTAGTATTATTATTTTACAAAGTCAGTTAAACTTTAAGTAATACACATACAATCAGTACCTAATAAAAGTTTACTATTGGTAGAGTTTTTTCAGAAAACAAAGTGCGCACGCGCGGGCGGCCTCCCGCATCGTTCATTGGGCGCGGTTTTTTGAATTGTTTGATATCGGTATCGGTTGTTTTATTATCGGCGATACCGATATATCGGCTTGCCGATTATATCGGCCGATATATCGGTATCGGTATCGGTATCGTTACATCCCTAGTACAAAATAACAAATCTTAATGGCACATAGTTACAAGAGATCAGAAATGAGATAAATCTTAAATCAACCAAAAACAGAAACTTTTACATTTTTTTCTTACATTATTTTTATTTAGTATATAAGTAAAAGTATGTATGTTTGTATTATATTATATTTTATTGGTACAATTAGGACAAAACCCAACTGAATGCTCGCCGCAAAAAGCCACTTTGCAACAGTTGCAAACGTTTTTTGCCATACGTCTTTTTTTATAGGAACACAAGCCACAAATCTTTCTTTTCCTTGTAGGTACATTTTCGAAGTCTGATTGAGAGTCCGAACCAGATGGAAGTTGATCTTGACTTTGTCCTTCAGCCGGAACCTCTTCATTCACACCTAATACTTCTCTGATTATTTCCTTTACTCTTCGCGCCATTGTTGGTATTTCAAGACAATGTTTTAGCCAAGGCTCCACAAGTTGCTCATGTAAGCGTATCATAAATTTTCTTCGAGGTAAGGGCGGCACCTGATACCAAAACATTGTGACAATAAATAATATATGAATTGATACCAGATATATTCAACATATCATAGAACAAGCACATTGGCCATCTATTGGTCTTGCGGTTGCACGACATGTTTGAACACATTTGATCAAATGTATCCACCCCACCTTTGGTGGCGTTGTAGAATTCAATCATGTTAGGTTTCTTTGATGATTGGCTTATGGTTCCGTTTTCGTCACACGACGAAAGCAAGTAAACCATCTTGCTCGGCTTTGGTTTATATGACAACAGAGTAAGTGGCCCATCATAGCAGAACATGGATGTTCCAACTGGTTTAGTTCGGTTGTTCCGCATTTCTTCTGGAATTTCTCTTTTATTAGCCCTCAAAATTCCAACTACTGCCCTTATGAGTAGCCCACACATGTCGATTTTTCCCTCTTATATTGGCCTGAGACAAGTGGATAATCGAATCGGAAACTAATAAAGACTCTTCTTGTGACTCACCAGATTGATTAGGCGAAGGTGCGTTTTCATGTTCTTCAGTACGTATTGGTTCATCAGTGTCCGAGACCTCGTCCTGAAAATCACTTTCCACATCATCCATCAACAACTCGTCTTCACTCTCACTGTTAGACTCTTCCGTTGAAGGGAAATAATCGTCATCATCCAACGCCCGAGCAATCGCCTCATCTGTGATATTCGACCTCTCTGCCATTCTCTGTACTTTGAACGTAATAACTAAAACAAAACAAGTAAAAATCAACACTCGTAATATTTATAAAAAGTTACACGAAAGCTAACCATTCGTCAAAATGACGAATGAGTAGTAGGTATCTCAAAAACTATGCAACTTACCGCCAAATCGCGACCGCAGTTCGACGCAGCTTGGCTCGCACTGAGTTGGTTTCACACAGCACGCGCACAACCGAAACGGTTAAAAAGAGATGGCGATATATTCATTCAGTATTCGTCATTTTGACGAACGTTAGCTATCTAGGGTTAAGTATTCAAAGTTTGCATTGTTTGTGCGCTACAAATCAGAATTCTTTTTATTTAAAATATTTTCGAATTCTAGTACGGTCTACTTAACGAAAGAAAAAGCAAATTAAAAAGTCAAATGAAAATTGATTCATTTGAATGACAGTACATTTCATATAGGTAGATAAAGGTGATAAAACTACATAAAGCTATAGTTGTAGCATGTAGTTAGGTAGTAAACAACGAACAGCATAACCTCTAAGTACATAATTATAGGTATTAGGCTTTAGGCGTTAGAATCTGTAGAGCGGGTGTTTATATAAGTATAGATTTCCCTTGAGGTTATCAAGCGTAATCAATTACAATTAGAAGCGATAATTACATCGCAAATAACTTTAATAAATTGTATTTCTTGCACTCCGGGGGGTTTTGCGAATGATAGATGGGTTTATTGTACATAGATTATACCAAACTAGGTATCTTGGTTTCTTAGATATTATGAGATCGCCGCGTAGTTTTTGAGGTAAAAAATAACTCAAGAGCCTTCGGATTAATTCATAAGGTTTAACACGGTTTCTGGGTGTAATTTAAATGGATTGATTCATACATTCTTTTAAAATCAACGATTGTTTCACATTATCTTACCTCATTTTGGTGAAATTTAAGAATATCTTGTTTGAAACAACTTAAGTATAGTTACATATACCTATAATAATTCAAAAAAGCTTCATGACAAATCGTTTCTAAACATAGTGATTGCTGTGATACAGATTAAAAATGACATAAAAACTCAAAGGCGCGAGCCGTACGCGTAGTTTTTGTTCGGAGGTGTGTTCGGAGGCATTTTACAAAAACTTGCATAACCACTATTGCTTTTCATTTCAATCTCAAAGCTCAATAGAATTAACGGAAAACTAAAAATAAACGACACTTAGGCCGAGTTTACGAGCAAACGGTACACCATTGTTGTGGGCTCTTCTGATAAAATATAATAAAAAACATTTTAAGATATTGCTGATGGAACTGCCTTTTACTGCCGTTATGTGTTTTTATATTGCCTGTGGATGTTTATTATGTCTTATGTCACGGTGTAGAGGTTTTTAAAGATATTGAACAAAACCTATGAGGGCCGCAGTTTCAGGCTCCCTAAAATATGAACAACCTCAAACATCCATTGTAAGTTAATACTGAAATAATACATATATGCAAAGACCACATGAAGTTTTCATTCAGAATATCATTACCTATTGTTTTATTAAATTTAACAAATTAATACAAAAACAAAAACTGATATTGCCTTCTGCACGTTAACTAGCATAATATTATAACGCACTCAATTGGTTGTCATACGAAATACGAATATAAAACGTCAAAAACTTTCTTCTAACTTTCAAAATAGTCAAGTTTACGAGTATTGTATGGGAGCTTCATCAGATAAATTATTGTGGTATTATATAAATGGGTTAATGTCATATAGCAGTCGTCACGCGGAGATGGGCGTCGATAGCTAGCTAGTACGTGCCTTGTTATGGAAAGCGGTTTCCGCAATCAAAATGTGATATGGGATGACCACATAGAGCTAACTTGTAAATGTTTTTTTTTTATTTATTTCGAATTGCGAGTACGAACCGAATATATATGCACATTACTATTTACCTAAGAATTAATTAATTCCAAAAAATTCCTCGTACAGATTTTGGGTATTGCGCGTTACCGTGATTTACAAAAAATTGTGGCGAGCAACAATAATTTTTATCACAAAAAAGTTTGAAACACCTTTTATAACCTAGCTAAGGTTTATCCGAACAGTCAAAGTGTCGAAATCTAACTAGCCATTTCCTGAACCCGGAACAAATAATTATTTCTTTGTACACAGAGTAAGAATTAACCGAGTGTTCGTTCGTGCACTGTGTGGACGTACCATTACATTTAGCTACCGTGGCCCATCGCACATGGTTTATCTTAGAATCAAAATTCAAAATATACGGTGAAATAGTCGCATTTTGTTTGTGACTCATATTTTATCTACCATTTTATGTAAGCTACTTTTTTGGAGTTTTTATTGAGAGGTTGAGGTTTGTTACTCAGAGTTTCTAAAATATCGTAAATTTGTTATTTTTAATACCTCGATAGAAACTGATTTCTAATTTATTTAGGTAGGTAGGTACCATAGGTATTTTAAATACAGGTTGTAACATGTCTAGACATTAAAAATAAATTCTTACATGCTCTACAATAACTTGGTAGGTACATAATATTATTGGATTGAACAGCATTTATTTAGTAATATAGATGTTTAAATGTGTGTTTAGGTACGTTCATAAAATATTTAACTAGATTGAATAGCTTATGAATACTGTCTTATGGAAAATGAAATGCCTTTCCGTGGATGTTTATGAAGAACCGAAAACGTAATATTATTAAATTATTTAATAACCAATAAAAAAACCGCATTTCATAATATAAAATCTATTGAAACAATTCGATACAGCACAACAAAAAGTGAGAATTATTTGAATGAATGGATTTCACGGAACTATGACTCACAAAATAGACCTATGAAAAATATTCTCAATTGAAGCGTATTAATTTATTGAATTATCGGATTTTATGCTGAAAATTCAGTAGAATCTGTTGAAATTGATAACCAAAACCACATCTGACTGTTTAAATTAATATTTCAAGTAAATAAATTGTTTAAGTTATGTACCAACCTACATAAAATGAGACTCATGTTTGATGATATAATAAAATCCTATTGCCTATTTTGAGAAACTATGAGAAAATATACTATAAGATCGTTTATTGTTATTGTTATCACCTTGCCTTGTTTCAGAAACAAGGCTCGTCTTACGATTTATTTCAATGTAAAAATATCCACATATATAACAACTTTGTAGAAGCCAATATATCTAGTACCTATCTACTTCATAGAGACGATTCGTTTTTATACTAATTTAATTACTAATTGGGTAATAAATGACCTTTGATCCAAGAAGACGTATCCGCGGTCAGAGCGAGTCAACAACTAAAATATTTTCTTCGTTTGACTAGCTTAAAAGCTAAGCTAAAATAATATTAAATAGAATAACGCTACACTTGAAAACGCTCAAATCCTAACTTCCATCAGAATCAAGTTATTAAGGCGCTGCCCTGAGTAAGGGACCTTGAGCACTCACACACACACGCCGTGAGACAGCTGCAGCCCGCCGCCATATCGCGCATCATTTCGAACAGGCCTCGGCCGGTAGTGTCGGTACACAGGCGTTCACGCACACATGCGTACGTTTTTGGTTTCGGAATAAGAATTTGCGATTTACACGAAATCTATTGATTGGACTAAAAAAATAACACAGTATTTATCTTCGTATGTTGCTTGTAGAATTATTTGCCGAAAAAACAGAATGATTGCATGTAGTTTAGTATGTTTTTTAAGCATCAAAAGATTTTTTTAGAGGTACCTTTGTGATTTTTTTCTATCGAGTAAAATAAATTGTATTGTGTTTTCAACACACTATCTAGCTAGTATATATCCTGAAGAATATCATATATTTATCTGAGATTTTTTACTGCAGTTAATCATATACTTTAAAGCATTATAATTTAGCAGCAAACTCGCGTTTAGCTCTACTAGTCACCTTAATTACGCTAAGTTACATCCAAGTTGTTCGTAAGAGGCCTTTCATAGTTAAACCCCTTTGACAATAACGGTATAACAAGTTGTAAGTTACACCTGTAAACAGTATTCTATAAGTTTCAAGTTAGACCTTTGTGCATAACATAAGTTTGACCAATGACCTATTATACTAGTAGACGCGGCATACGCCAACATCATTGCACCACAGTTGACAGATATATACGTACATACAGTTAGGAAACTAAGCCCCTGCGATGAAATTATGACATAAGCACTATTATAGCTATAGGGCTGTTACCTTTTTGATATTTAACCGACTTCAAAAATAAAGGAGGAGGTTATCAATTCGGCCTGTATATTTCTGTTTGCTTTTTTTTCACAGATGATTTTGTGGTAATTTTGAGATTAAAACCCGTTAAAATACAAAAATGGTGTACTTAGCCTAAATATGAATTTATACAAGAAGAAACAATCCGAATAAATATACCTTGTAAAAGTAAATACTTTTTTTCAGTGCTATATTTCGAAATCTTTTTTTGTTATGGACGCCGAAGGCTATTTAATGTACCTAAATTATTTATAATGCTTGATATTTGTATGATACATATATTCAATAATAATTATTTTAAACCAGAATTAACAATACTTGTATGTAGGTATACCTACTAAATTATTTTTAAAACGATAAATTAAATTAAATTAAAAAACACAAAATATGCAAAAATAAATTAAAATTATTATTATACGAGCATAGAACCTCCACCTTTTTGTTTTAGGATGAAAAAGAAAATAGTTTGACAGGCTTAGTGCTTGACAAAGTGGTAAAGTCACGTATCGATAAAAATACAATAATTATAATATCTATCTTTTTCTTCCCTAATATTTACGTAATTATGCACATAAATTTAAACAAGATTTTTTTAAGGTTTCCATTTTTTTAGATTTTCGTGCTCTTCTAGATTGCGTAAAAAATAGATGCGATCTTTAAACAGACTGGACTCCTAATAGGTACTATTTGTAGCTATCATTTTGGTAGAAAATATGTCAACATAATTTAAAACTCATACTGCCATATCTATAGAAATTAAAAAATAGTCTCTTTTTAACTTGTAGTCAGATACGGTATTTACAAATATATTTATTGAAAGGGCTACAAACTGAAACAATCGATATTTATTTAATATCATTGACATCACTTTACTTTTTACTTTTTTCTATACTATGTATCTTTGTCATTCAAAATCTGTGGATGTGTCACCCGCTACTATCGATCCCCCTCAATACCCTCGGAAACACGCTTGATGGGGGGGGAGCCATTTCGAACATTTTGTATGAAGTTTCCTTACTGTATGTATCTGTATATTGTGATTGCACTAAAAAACAGCGTAATTAATACATACCTACTTACTAACGCATTATCACCAATACAGTTGTTCTCTCTTTCACTCTCACGCACGAGACATAATACATGTCTCACTCATGTACTTCGTAATAACAACTGCCGATTAAAATATAAAAAGAACGTCCAGCCACGACGCTGAATGGTGCGTGACTAAGTGAAACTCGGGCACTTAGCTGAGTTTTTTCTTGCCAAAATAGAGAGCGGGTAACGTATCTAGCTTTTTTATATATCATAGAGTTTGACAAGTATAATTGCTGGCAAATATTTCGTTCATTGACCTTCAATGTTCGCGAGCTTTTTGGGTCTCTTTAGAATAACAAACATTTAACTAGGAGAATGATTAACAAATGGGAATTGATGTAGATTAGGGAATTTAATAATAACTAAAACCATAATATAGGAAGAACCCATTCCAAATTTTGATTTAATAACGAAACTATGAAAATTTAACTGATACCCATTACTGATATTTACTCACATTTTATTTACTTAGGTGGAATTAATAGGTGCGTATCGCGACACCTATTACCATTTCACAGTCAGTAATCCTATAATAACATAATAAGCACACTATAAACATAATAAGCACACTATAAACTAAAATAAATACTAAAAACTTTATCATCTTTTTTCAACAGCAAAAAACACATCCACACACAAAAACACGATCCACAATTTCCAAACACGATTAGGCCTAGTATTCACGATCACTACATCAGAGCCAAGAGGTCGATAAATATGCAAAGCTTAGGAGCGATAAGGCAGCGGAAGTAGGCCTTATCTCAAATAAAACAATGTGCTTCAGGCGTTCAACTACTGGAAAGTTATTACTTTTTATGCACCTCTCTGATAACCTGCTTTGAGCTTTCTTTGCTATAAAATCTTGAGAATTGTTAGGAGAATTATATTGCATACAATATAGAAATAAAGCCATAAATAGTCATAAAATTGCATAGGAAATTGACGTAATAGTATGTGCGACAATAATTACTGCATGCACATAAATTAATCAAATTTTCGACTGTAGGTATTTGAAATTTAAAATGCATTTTGTAGTTTTAAGATATAACGCTATCTACATTAACTATCTATGCAGGTAGGTTAAGTGCAACGGTTATATTTTAATTAATAAAACATACGTTTTCATAATTATAAGCTTGAAAATAATTACGACGCGCCAAAGCATAAATATAGTTACAACGACAAAACCCAAGAGATATTTACCCAACTAAACCGCGAAGGAAAGGTAAACTCAACGTTATTAACTGTAAAATCCACAATTTAGCTAACTTTCAAACCATTAGTTAGCTGTGTACATAGATCGGAATTACTGAGCAAATCTTGTATCGGTTACTCGCCTTTTAAGGTCTCGGAAATTTGATCAGATAATTCCAACAATAGACGACAATTTAAATAAGGAATAAATTTAATAATTTCACCTTCACCTTGTGTTTATATGGTAGGTTTCATATAATGTACAGGTTGCAGTGTTCTTAGGATAATGGCCGCAATATTTCGACTTATCATGAAATAAATATTTACTTATAATAAAAGTTATCACATCATTTTTAACAGTAAGTACCGTAACAAAGTATAAAACTCCTTGATTATAACTATATTGTTATCGAAAAACCACCTCTATAGCTAAAATCAATAATGATTTAGAAAATCTTCAAAAAGCTTTTACACCAAATATCCAAACGCTATCCTCATTCATAATTCATCCAAATATTTGTATCAAGATTATCCGGCGAGGTAAAAATGTCGTCACGTTCAAAAGAGCACTAAATCATTTCTAATATATTAATCTCGGCCGGCTTATCTTGCCTTGATAACGCTATTATGAGCACTTAACAGGTGCTACTGTATCATCGATGTTATCAGATGCCTTGAGAGACCCCACACGAGTATTAACTACATCACCGTATAATATGTGATTAATTAACAATATTCTAGGAACGTGGTAATAAATTTTAATTAAAAGATCGACTTACAGATTAATTTATAAATGTGGACTTTGTCACCGAGTTTTTAGTTCAGAGTTCAGACATTAATTTTTATTTTGAAAGGCGAATAAAAACTTAAAAAGTCGACAAAATCCTGATCTAAAAGTTATTGTGGTTTCACATCCAATGTCACTAGAAATTTTAGAAAAAAGCGAAATGTAGAATGTCACTAACAAGTATTGTAAAGCGAAAACCTGATGAAATAGTGTTAAAACTCGTCAACGTTCCATTCGGGTTAAAGTAAAATCGAATATCTAAAATTTCATGCCCGCTGAATCCATTAGCTCTCTATTATTTTAAATTCCTATCCCGAACGCATTTTTTGTTCGAACGCTGTTTGTTTTTTCCAAAAACCCAAAGGGACCAATCTGTTACGGTGTGTTGCCTACGAAACCGCATTGTTACCGATGTCTTAACTAATGAACCAGTTCGACTTCGTGACTATATTTCAAAATCTAAAACGTAGGCTTTAAGACATTTCAATGGATAATTTTATTCACGCCGAAAACTATTTTTTACATAATGACGCCTATGATGAATGGTCAGTAGATTTATATTTTATTGTGAAATTTCTTTATGCGCGTTGAGAGTAAAATTTCAAGGTGCGTTATGGCAATACCGTCACGTCATGGAGTAAGGCGACCATTTCGGTATCTTTCAATCTTGCCAAAGTAGTTTCACTTATGACACGTGTGCTTGGTACACACACTCTTTTTTATTAACTTCCAAAAGCTAGGTAACTCAGAAAAGACATTCCATTGTTACGCGACGAGTTCATTCTAAAATTATAATGAAAAAGCAAACACTTAAGCGACATGTCTTCAAATATTGGTCAGCTTTTAAGTATTCAAACAATGTATTGTTTTAGGTGATGAGAGCGCGCGTGTGAAGCCATGGCGAAGAGAGCGCTGCTCTTGATATGGGTGGTCGCCGTCGTCACTGCAGAACAACATGGTGAGTTACTACTATATGTTTTGATTAGTCGAACATGCTATCTTGCCCTTAAATAAGTATACTGTATAGTGTATACTGGCAACTTAACATTTTGATTAATTCTACCATTTTAGACTGCTGATAAGTTAAAGAATAACAAAAAAAATAGAATGTAGGTACGTTAGTGTCTAATAAGAGGTTAATAATTACAATAGGAAATAATACTTATTGCCGTAATACCTCTTAAGGTAAATAGCAGTAGATTTATAATAATTAATTTTGGCCAACATACCTTAGAAAAGTGGTGCTATTACCGACATACAGTTAATGGATCTCGTAGTTCTTGACAAAACATCACTGCTAAACCTACATTAGCTCCAAATTGAGCTGACAAAAGACCGATATCCGAAGAGTACTCTCAGACCCACTTAAAACTCCTTAAAAGTGTGAGGGTTGATAAAAAATTTAGAGATATCGCCGAAAATTCACTAAGAGTCTTGGCACCTAATCTACAATGAGATAAGAAAAGGTACAAAAAAGTTAACAGTCCGCTTGGATGAGACGAATCTTGTGGATTAAAAAAAAACTTTTAAACTTGGGGTTTCACATTCAAAGTCGTCGCATTAGGGGAATGAAAAATTCAGTTATATAATAGATTTTTCTACATTTATCGGATGGGCTAATCAAATGACAGATATTTTTTATGGATCAGATAATATTACCAGTGAACGAACCGTCATTACATTTCACGTTTATTTTATTCCGTTTGTTTAAAATAACTTCTAAATTGCGTATACATTATATGGAAACAAAAAGTTCATCGAGTTCTAAGCATCACTTTGACAAAACAAAAATACTTAAAAAGCAATAATATTTACGAATAACATTTCACTTCTTGCGTACAATAACGGAACCCTAAACCCATCCAAAGATGAAAAAAGTAATAGATTAGAAAGGTACTGGAGTGAAGATCGCAAAAAATGCTTAATCGTGACGGAGCGAGTGCTACTTCCGAACATGACTATCCCATTTAACTTGTCGATAGTAATTTTTATTTTTCCTTCGTGAATTGCAGTCGTGGTTTTAAAAGAAGTCCTTGATTCTAGACATTTTAAAACGTATATGGAAAAGCTTTAAGAAAGTAACCCAGATTGAGGAAATCGATAATTGTTTCTTAATCTCTCTCCAATGGAAATGAAATGCAATTTCGTCCATCGTACAGAGCAATAAACGTACAAAGGACTCATTGAATCGAACTATTCCAAGAACAAATTCTCACTTAAAAGCTATTTGCAGAATAAAGACACAAAACAGTTATAACATCTTAGTTGCAACAGGATAGCGCACTAGAAATTAAAGCAACATTAACTTTGAAACACGAAACCCAAAACATCACAGCTGCTGTGAAAATAGAAAATAATAGAAGTCTGAGGCCATTATAACTCGACTAACAAAGGTATTATCTTGTTTGGGAACCTCTTGAATGGCACTCGACGTCTCTTTAAATATATCGTGTTACAATTCCTAAGGCTATTCACAAAGTTTTTGTAGGTGTGGTCGGTCTTTGTATTTTTTCTGCAACAGGGGTGAGAATTCGGTTCCGAGCTCAAAGGATACTCGAAGGTAATTTTAGATTTGGGTTTGCACCTTGCTGGTACATTGTTAATGGAAGACGGTCGCTTTGTCGGCCGTTATTTTTTATGATCCTGTGTTGTTATGAGTATGGCGACTTCCGTTAGCTTAGTACATGCTTGAACAGTATATCGCTTTTTAATTCAATAACGCATTTTGTTTTTAACTTGGTGCTTGGGTTATGTTAATACTTTTACCAAAATGTTTACTGTGTTAGATTTGTTCCTAATTCACATTTTAAACAAGAAATATCTAAGAATATGTCGTATGATAAAAGTCATAAATTTCCGAAAGTCGACTATACTTTAGCTTTAACTGTATTAAAACACGGAAACAAATCGCAGTTTCGCAAAAATAACCAGTCGGCAACAATTCCAAACGCATTACCCAATCCATGAGTCAGACAATACAAACTTTTGATTTACTTTAAAACTCCCATAATGTAACTAGCAGTGCATTTTATGTTCCCACTTGAGTGCATTTACGAGTAAACTGCAGTTCGGCTGAACGGATGCGAATTCTCCCCTTGAATGTTTTATGATGCTCTTTGAACAGATGTATCAGAATTCAGATTTATTTCGTCCTTATCTGTATTATTGGTGCGATTGAAATGGAGTGCCTTAGCGTGCATCGCTTTGAGATTCCGCTCGGAAGTCTGGACGTAATAACACTGGAATGGTCACTATTGCGAGATTTTATCGCAGTATTGCGTACAAGAGATTTGTTGTTTAATATTTTGATATGTGAAAAGAATGAAAATAAAATAACAAAGGTTCTGTGAGAAATTTGTTAGGTATAGCTACGAATTTTTAAAAAAATGCTGATACTCATAGAGAGATTATCATCATATCCTTCAGGCACCCTACAATTAATTAAATACAAATTATAATTTTCAATACGATATGCTATCCCAATCAAAATACCAAACTACATTTAAAAATACATCAAAAATAGAGCACGCTAAGCACCCAACAGTTTTATCAAAGCTCAGAATGATCAATTTATATAACGGTATAAAGTTACCATCTCCATTCGGGAGTAACGTCCGATATCTTATAGCGTTCGTCTATATTTGGTTCAACATATTACTGACATCTGTAATGCTGAGCGATAAAAAGTGGGTGTTATTTTTAATGACTATTACTCAATCTTAAAGTACTTTCCATTACGCTGATAAGGGAGTGTTTTTAATGTTTAGTCGGCAATATGGATGATTTAATAGCTGGTGCTTAATAGTTTTTGTAATCAATACATTTGCTGCGTTTAGATTTATACTTTATAGTTATGGTGTGTGTTGTCCCAAGGGAAAGCAGTCAGATTAGAGGCGTAAACAAATATTGTTTTAAGTGCTACTGTGTTTATACAATGAATTAAAGTGACACGGTCTGGAGCCTGGAGGTCATTATTCGTCTTTTACTTCTAAGTGTCTCTTTATGTTTGAGAGTCCCTTTACGAAGTGTGTGTATTTGATATTTGTATGGAAAGACATTTCAAGATTTGTCACACGCAGAATTTTGTAAATTAACTATAATAGTATTATTTACTCGCTGTTGTTCAAAATCATTAGTCCTTCTTTTATAATTCTTACAAGCAACTAATGCACTATGACCGGAGCAAAGTCCGTAGAAATGCACTTGAATTTACGAGTACAAAAACTACATTTCTCAGTCAATCAAGTACCTACATAGATTTAAAAGCCATTAAGTTTGTTCTGTCACAGTCTAGATAGGGCATTACTCGAGAATCTTTTGTGAGGCCGGCGGCGACGAGTGCATTCGACTTAAGACGGTGATTAAGTACTCTTCATCAATAAGCTCTCAGCTCGTGGACGGAGAAGATCTCATTTTTATTGACTTCTAAAGGAGATGTATTGATTTTCGGTTAGTAGATACGAATACCCTTTCTGATAACAATATGCACACTAATGATAGAGTTTAGGTCACATTTAAACGAGGGTAAAATAATAATGCAATGCTAAATGATGATGATGGTGATTTAACTCGAATTTACGGATGCATTATGAATGCACCTGACCATGACATAAGCCTGACCTCCCAAATTACCATTACGACGGGAATTGGCCTACTAAATAATGTAAATGTGAAAACATTTGAACGTGGTCGAAATTGACATTTATAAGGCAATCACGTTAAAACGGGTGAAAGGAATTTAATGGTATTTGGCGCTCATATCGACGTTTGAGGAAAATAATAGGAGAAATATCCACTATGGCAATCAATATCCATGAAACTTGGATAGCTTCTAGAAGCTTACCTAAACGACTTAAATTGCTCTAACGCAATGGTAACCTTCCTCCAAGTATGAATTAAAAATAAACAACACATTATTCAGCTCCCTTAATTAAATGATTACCGTGACAAGCGGTCTCTTTCATCCCAACGACGATATACAGTATTTTTAGATCTCATTAGTTCTGTAGGAATGCGTCCATTCATCAGTGTGCGCATACTTTAATTCGTGGCGATAAGGCATTTCTCCATTTGTATGAGATTCCTTTTGTACAGAATTTTAAGCGAAAGAAAACACGCTGTCAACAGGTTTGGTGACAGCTGGTTTTGGAAGACGCCAAATGAGTGAATTGTCCACTAAGTGTATAAATAATTTTAAGTTTCTGCATTTCGAGCTAGGAATGCGTTAAGATGTTCTGTTGTTTTCGGACTTCCTGGGTTTTGACTTAATATGCTATTTGTAATGTGGACTTCAAGAATTTCAAATGTTATGAATATCTTAAATATATATTTTTTTAATGTTCAATAATTTTATGTTTTGTGTTTATAATGTATGTTTGGCGTTCTGTGAATAAACGTTTTATCTATCTATCTAATAGCTAAATGTATGATGCCACAAATCATAGTATAAAAACTATCGTGATTGTATGCCACATAAACCCAGTTTAATTAAAACCCTGCCATTCAGTTACATGATATCATCAAAGACCATAAACCATAGGATACACAGAAAATAGAAATAACATGACTAATGAATCCATTTCGAGTATAACGTAATGAGGTCGCTCTGCTACTTACAGATAATCCTTGACATAGTTTCGCGAAGCTTACCTTAATCCTGAGCCAGAATTTTCCGTCTATGTTGCACAAAAACTGACATCGCTACACAATATCTTGTTACTTTCTAAGTCTCTTTATACGTCTAAGTTAAGCTGTATAGAATGGTCTATACAGGAAAAAAGTGCAATAACATTACCAAATATAATTTATGGTTCACAAATAAACCTCTGATTTTTCAATTCTCCGTGAAAACTTATTCACCCGCATTATTGTGTGAATAAACTTAACTACAAATACCTTCTTATATGGACAGATAAAATTTTAATCAATTAAGTATTGAAAATTTGCACCTGAGTCGGTAATCTAATTGCGTTTTAAAACAATGCTCAATGTCATCAATACTTGACTTAAAACTTCGTTATGCAACCACTACATCAGTTAACTTATTAAATTCCCACAACGAGAAAAATACCATAAATCGGCTAATCGTTTTACTCATAAAATTGCATCGTTGAAGCAAACATTAAAACCTATGATGTACTATAATTTATAATAATCGTTACTAAATTCACGCTAACACCACATTATGAGCAATAACTCAAAGTATTATTTAAACCTCTTTGTAGCACTTTAAATAGTCTTTCGTAACGAGATAACTACATAGTTATAAGAATCGTGAACAGCCGATAAAGGGCGAGCAAATGACGAAACAACTGATTTGAACTTTGAAATTAATAGCATACATTTGTGTAATAATAGGGAAGTAAATAAAAATTCATTGATACAAGTACCTACCTATGATTGAAAACGTTTAATAATATGCGGATTTGTGAGAAGGTACCTATATTGAACACTGTTAACCCAATTTTGAGAATACTAAATTACATTGTCCAGTATTTTAAGAAAGTTAGAGATTATTTAGGTGAAACAAAAATATCCGTCACAATAAAATTCTGATTTAGTTATTACAATGTTCAGTTGGTAGCTTAATTAAGATCGAAATTAAACCAACTAAAGAAACAATTCGAAAAACTATGCAAATTTTCTCCAATATTAACATAGCCAATAGCTTTCATGGTCACAAGAAACATGTGAAAGATTCTTTTTACTGCATATCACGTACATCGAACCTAGAATATTATTGTTTTACTGCATATAACGTTCCTAGAACTAAGAAAATTAATGCAAATCAATCAATAATTATTCTCCCCTTATTAATAGACGCTTTAAATACAACAGCTAGAGAAACTAGTCATTAATCAAAGTAAAAACCAATTAAACATGGGAGTTGCACAATGATGGCGGTTTGAGTTAATCAAATGGTTCTCGTTTGATAGAATATTCAATAGGTGTTCGACGGGTTAAATATTATTGTTATGATGCAGGTGTAACAAAATATTTAATTGGAATATTAAATATTTATGTTACTGAAATTGTTTATTATTATTTCTTTTGGTTTTTCTTACAAATTAAACAACCCAATAGCTTTTACATAACTGTAGACTGTAGGCATGATAACTTAAAAGACTTCTGTGACAGCCAAATATTTATTTTACGTTACTTAAATTATGTATTTTCCTACGCATCTATACGATCTTCTCTTTCAACATCAGACACTACAAAAAGCAATTAGCGAAATCGTCAATAGCATTTTCAAAGTTCCGTAACTTGGTATGTAGGTATATACTATCAACTATGTATCTATAGTTTTCTCCTGAGAACTTATCTAATCAACAAACGAGTCAAACTCAATGATAAACTGTTGATAGATGTTAGAATATTATAATCAGCTATCCCATATTAGGAGATGAACTTCTAACAAAACAATATACAATTGATTTAGATGACAAGAATCATGAGCTGTGTGGGACTGTTGTAAATCTATTTAAATTAACCTGTCTATATGACGATTCAATTAAGTTTGAATGAGAATTAATGTGACGATTTAGAAAATCGATTTATGAATGGGAAACTTTTACTAATCAACATAAAAGTCTTGAATTGGTATATCTAAAAGCTACATCATATAGTTATTGTGTTTACCAAAATATTTTAAAACAAACCCAAATGCTTTGTTCTACAGACTAAAATGTTTAAGCTAAAACTAATGCAATTTGATGATTTTAGCCTTTCGTAGATTTTTGTAAAAAATGCAAATATTGCTTAGGATAAGTACTTTGGGAAAATATGTATTTAAGTAATTCACAATTATGTTACTTCCTCTACGCCTAACTTTCACTCATAAAATGCATGCTGGAGTTTGGACAAAGTTGAAACTGTCTTAGATGTAAAATATGAAAGGAAGTTGAACTAAGATCATAGTTTAAATTTTAAGATATTTCTTATCACTGATACATTGACTGTTGTAGGTAGGTACTCCTTTTATTTTATTAAACTTTAATAGCATTATTTATAAGTAAAAAACTAGATGGTGTTACGTGATTGTGAATAGAGTATATTAAACATTTAATAGCAACAAACTAAAACATGATTCTGAAGTAGTCGAAGTTTTTGCTCATTAATTCACAGTCCAGTTCAGTCTATTGTTCCAGCATTATCTTCTTTCAATCAATACACCATTTATCACGTTAGAGTTGTCAACAAAAACCGATCCGACTCAAGCGTTAAGTTTCCCCTTTTTGTTGTGTGCCAGAATTATTGATTCAAGCTCATGATTATACAATATCGGTTCGAGAAGTTACCTCCATAAATATTGATGTTACAGTTCTTGGAAATTCTAAGTTGGCATTTCAACGGTTACGCATGTCAAATTGACAATCTTTTATTGAGTTTTGCGATCAAGTTCCCAAGTTTGCTGGCATTGCGTCTTTGATGGTGTATTGGGACTTTCAAGTTTTCTTTTACAAATCTATAAATGTTCATTACACTAGCATTGTTTGGCATATTTTATGTACTTAATTATAAGCTCATATACTGATACAGGTATAATTATTCTACCTATCATTATAATCTCATTAACTTTGGAAAGGAACATTTAAAAATTACCCGCACTCCATATAGCTTAATTTAAATAAAATCTGCGAAAATACTTGCCACTTTGTTTCACATTAGAAATAAGAAATTATAATTGCATGATAATAAAGTCGATACAGTAAACGCAGAGAAGAGGCGAGCAAATCCCATTAAAGAATAATAGATTCCTAAAGGAAATCACACTCCGTCCCTACAGGATCGGAATTAGAAATACACATCGGAAGTGAAACTAATTAAGTTATCTGCGCTTCACGTGACTTGCGGTTTATTTTCGTACTCCACGAATCTATTTCAAATAGTAACACAATACTAGAGGTATTACTGTCAACACTGTTGGAAGAGAAACATACACTGATGTACTGATAACGATTTCGAGCGAAATTTTGTCGAGGGTGCTTAAAGTTTAGGCGATAGAAAAAGCAACTTTCGCGCCAAGTCGCTAGGTGCAATTTCGGGCGTCGTTTGTGAAATTGGTAAAGTGGGGTATACAATATCCAAATATCTATGTTTTGCGTGTAAACAGGCGCGAGTGAGGCGTCAAGCCAGGTGCGGACTTTTGAGAGAAATCGATGGCGGCACTCGAGGGAGGACTTATTATGACAGTTGCCGTTTATTTCCAATGACACCCGAGTTTATTAACAGTCTACAATTAGAATGTATTAAGAGATCACGGTGCTTATTTGTATATGTGCTTAACATTACGACTTAATCCATGAGAGAGAATTGTGATTTAATAGCTCCATTAAGAATGACTCAACGTTTCAGATTTAAAGGGTTGTTATGCTATAAAATGACTCAATATTTATGACTTATGTAAAACATTTCATAATTTATACATCTTATTTAATAGATGTACATATTTTAAGCGCTGCTTTTGCAGAGCAATTCGTCCCACAAATAGTTTTTTTTTTCATATCGGTTGATAGAAACTAAAACTGGATTTCTTTTGTTTCAGATGACACAAGTTCCACAGAGCCTGAGCACACCACAGCCGCGCCAACACCACCGATACCTTTACGACCAGAATATGCTCATCCAGCTGGCGTAGAAGCATTAGACCCTTACAACTCTGAAAAGAATCCTCCACCACACAGAGACTATTTAGAAGAAGATTACGACCACGAAGGTCACAAAGAAGACGATCATGACAACAGAGACGACGCTGATGAATTGCCGTCTCTGTCCGGAGATCATCTGTTGCAAAGTTCTACAGATGACTTACCAATGTTTTTATTAGAACCGCAACATGCGTATGTAGTGCGAAATAAACCGGCTATGTTGAGATGTCGTGCTGCTAATGCGTTGCAAGTATACTTCATGTGCAATGATGTTCGGTCGGTTGGTAGTACACAATTTGAGTTTGTGGACCCTCAAAGTGGTGTTCGTATTGTGGAAGCAGAGTGCAATGTGACGAGGGACCATTTGGAAGAGTATTTTGGTGAAGATAGGTTCGAGTGTAGATGCCATGCTTGGAGCAGTCGAGGTGATATTAGGAGTCAACCAGCAGTTGTTGAGTTGGCCTGTGAGTATAAGCTTTATTTTATATATTTTATTGATTTTGCCAAATGAGCGCAAATAAAAAAAAAGTTTTAAGATAAATCTAATCGTAGATATTTATAGGTATTTTATAGGGTTTTACTGAAAGATGATTTCCTGTATTTTTACTAACGTCTTTAAGTACACATGGCGAGAACTTCAAAAGATATTATTTTTTCGTGGTTAAGAAATAAAATATGCTAATGCCAATTAATAGGAAAAGTTTTTGAATCAGCATTAATCAATATCAAATATCCATCATTCAATATATTAAGCCATGAATGTTGAATAAAATATAGACGCTTTAAACTCCGTTCACATATTCGTACTTTTACGACTTAAATATTTTACAACACTTAACATTCGAGCCCGTTTTAACAAATGCTTTACACCTGTTCCAAAAGCTATGAATATTAAAGCAAAGAATCGGATAAACTATAGCAATAAAGACGTCAATATAAATTTGATACAACCATAAAATCACGTCCGGACTAAATGCGGCGTGATGCAACATTTCGTCAAAACTCATAATTTGAGTATTTCCGCTGGTTATTTTGATATAACCTAGTTTTTAGACGTCGCTTGAACCGGAACGATCCTGTGGCTATAATTAAAAGTTTCTAGGAATTCGTCGCCCTATCTTGAAAACTAATAAAACTTGATATTTTCACGAAAGTTTCAAGGTTTGGAAGTAGACAGTATTGGAAAAATAATCTTGTTATTTATTTTACCTCGTGTTTTCTTTATTTATCTTTTTCGTGTTTACGCCATATTCAGGTTCATGAACATCTAAAAAAGCTGTGTAGGTACGTGACGTGACTTACTGCTATAGAACTAAGCTTGTATTCGTCGGTACCTAATACCTTTTCATATTCCTCTTTTAATTCAAATAAAGTAAATACAACCTATTTTTCTCCGACATTATAATATTTTTCCATAAATAACGTAACATTACATAAATTAAAAATTCCATTCATTTATATCGAGCCTTTGATCCACCGCAATAATTTCCCACCAAATAAATTCTCAAAACACGAATTGTAGATTCAATATTTATGAAATACACTATCAAATTAACGTCTGTGTAAATTTGTTTTGACATGACAAATGGCTACCATCAAATATCGTAAGATGTATGAGTACTTATGAAATCCATTATGGCCGTCGATTTAATTCAATGTACGCAAGTAAATCTTGCTCGGATATTTAAGTAAACGTTTGAGTAGTTTGTATGATTTATTGTCTATTTTATGGAAACATGCCTGGACGAGTAGTGAATAGAGTAATGAGTTCGCTTTGATGTATTTCCATTTTGGTATGCGTTCTGAAGAATCTTCTAGAACCTTTTTATGGGAGACGAAGAATAGTCGCTTGGTAACTAATACATGAGGAAATCTGCAATATTATGAACAATGCATAGCATAAGTAGTATAATTTTGTAATTATGTAACTAACGCTTTACCTTTCTCAAATATCAACAGAAATGTTATTATCCTATTAGATCTATTTATACTTCGTTTTTTAGGAAACGTTAAGATGTTTCGGTGTTTAGTAAACAACACATTACGCAATAATCTTCTTTATCTACAAAGATAAAAAGACCTAATAATTACTAAGTTTAATACAAAAATTGGTTGTCTGTAAAGTCGGTTTACTGACGATTGTGCTTCTTTGTCGCTCGTTCCGCGCTCTCGCTTGCACTTCAAGCCTCACATGGAACGCCTCAGAGCGAGGTAACGCCGCATGAGTCATGTTTTTTCGTGCGTGCAGCCGACTCTATCGAATTATAAGACGTTGTCACGTCAATAATATAAATACACTGATATAAACAATGAATGAATATAAAAACATAAAAGTATAAAGACTGTAGGAAGATAAAATAGTTTGATTGTACTGAACTAGCTGTGCCCCGCGGTTTTACCCGCGTTGCTCCGCTCCTTAGCGTGATGATATAGCCTATAGCCTTCCTCGATAAATGGGCTTTCTAACACCGAAAGAATTTTTCAAATCGGACCAGTAGTTCCTGAGATTAGCGCGTTCAAACAAACAAACTCTTCAGCTTTATAATATTATAGTATAGATATATACGAATAAAGTTATTATAAACATAAAGCTTACCAATACAAGCAATAAAATTAATGTCAAGATAATCGTAGCTTCCATTGGAAAAATGATAATAAGATGACATACTTTTCCCAATCATACCATTAAAACTAGCGAAGAAAAATGGCTACACGGAGATTAAAACTAGCCGTAAATTATTTCATATAGCATTTATATTTAATTGAATATTAATGATGCAACTGTATTTTTATTTACATATCTATCAGTCTCGTCACTTTACATAATCGCTAGCCGACTCCATTTAAGCCTTACATTGAATATTTAATAAAGAATAAATAATGAAACACCTGCTATTTCTCAGGCACCGTTTGAATAATCTTATTAATGAAGATATGCATTAATAAACGCATTTGACTTCGAAATCGTTGGATGTTCGTGCTGGCTATGAAATCCTCTTACGAATTCGAAACGTTACATGCATAGGTGATATAATGCGCAAAGTATTGATAGATTTTGTATGAATTTAAGTGTGTCCTGAAAGAACAATTACATGATATTTATCCTCCAAAATGGTAGTCACTACTTATTCGCAGCAAAAACGCGAGCTAAAGAAAGATTTTAAATATTAATTTACCCCTATAGTTTCCACATATCTTTATTTTTGGTATATCGTATCCTTTGTACTTCTAATATAATTGAATTCTCGTTACTTCTTAGCTATTTTTTTCGTCATTAAAGCTTCACGCGTCCTACGTACATTATTTGCTCGTAACTAAATCAGTATGTTATAGTTGGACGCGTGAGGGGTCGTTTCATACTATTCTATTTCATAACAGCTGAAAACCATTTGACAATCTTATCATATTCACCAAGTGTCCCATACGCTCCACGGCTCAGTTTAAATTGTGGCCAGGAAATGAAACGCAGTCCCATAATTTATGGGACACGGAGCCGGCTTTACCCCACTTATCATTAATGGCTATCTCACAATTTTCCACCCGTTTAAAGTTTTAATGGAATATTCGAAACGGTTTTCACATAATTATTTTAAAACGTTTTAAGAACGCGAATAAAGTCAAATCACCTATCAACTTGTAGTTGATACGTGTAATATTCAAGACCAAATATAAAAAATAAAATATATGTAAAACTTGATGATATTTTGGATTATATTGTCAGATCAAAAACATAAAATATTGAAATTGACTCGATAGAAAAAATTCACGAAGTTACCTCTAAATTTCACACTTTTACGTTTTTTACTTGACATGGTAATGCCTATTATGTTATTTTTTTCATAAACAATTATATTGAAACATTTGTGAGAACTTTGTAGGACCACTTTTTTGTAATTACTTTTAGTTTTGGTTTAATCACGATAAAACACTTTTGGCGCTTACTATATTTTTAATTACGCAAGAAATCATCTTGCATCGCACGTTCTAGGAGCTTCAAACATAATTCTATTTCATACATCAGACGCTATCGCTCCGTTGAGACGAGTAGACCATGCTCAAATTGCTGTGCCGCGCGCCGATTTTTTAATAATATTGTTTTTTTGAAAATGGTAAACAACAAAAGAACATTGAAACTTCAGAAACGAGAACTAAAAGAGATTCATATTTAAATGATATCTAACTAATTTTCGAAGATAAGTTAATATACTTAGTATTGTAATCATATTAATAAATAATTATTATTTATAATAAATAATAAATAATTATTATTTATAATAAATAATAATTATTATTATTTATTAATATGTATTAATAAAAAATACGACTTGATTCATTTCAGAAACTTTATGCAGGTGAGTTTAGATATCTATTATTTTCGTAAATTCGTTTCCGCGGGCTTGACGCGACGATCTTAGGTTTACATAGGTACCTAGTTATATGGATATAAATATTTCATTCATAGTTTTACATCAATAAAATCAAGAAAGATTTATAGTATATATTTTATGAATTATAATATTATTAGCTAAAGCTAAGACATACCTACATACAAACATACAAAAATTCGAAAAGCTATATTTATTATTTATGTACTTATAGATATTATGTAATATTATTATGTAATACAGATTTTGAATATATTATATATTATATAGGTATATACTATTCACAACCTGTTTACGTTTTTTACTGGAACAACCATAGGAATCTACAAATAGGTAGTAATTAATCTACCTACCTATTTGTAGATAAATATGATAATATGTTTCCGCGGGCTGAGTAGGTATTGACGCTACGATCTTAGGTATACATATATGGATATAAATATTTCATTCATAGTTTTACATCTATAAAATCAAGAAAGATTTATAGTATATTTTTTATGAATTATAATATTATTAGCTAATGCTAAGACATACATACAAACATACAAAAATTCGAAAAGCTATATTTATGTACTTATAGATAATCTATAATATGTAATATTATTATGTAATACAGATTGTGAATATATTATATAGGTATATACTAAAAAACATGCCTAGATATTACTTTGAGTTGTCCGTATGGTGGAGGTAAGTCCCACGAAAATCGTTATTTGACGACTTTTTACAAATGGGTCTCACACAGTCACACTATCCATACCTACTAAATTAGCTTAGCTTACAAAAAAAATTAGCTGGTAAATTAGCTTGGAGAAATTTTTGCGTTTGTAGTAGTGTATGGTCAGCAAATAAAAAAAACAACATTTTATTTTTAGTTTTTATTATAATATATAATATATGGGATTTTAAATCTAATATCTAATATCTAATATTCTAATATTCTAATATCTGATCTGATAATATTATAAAGGCGAAAGTTTGTATGGATGTATGGATGTTTGTTACTCTTTCACGTAAAAA
>CAJQZM010039273.1:0-42618 GCA_907164665.1 Colias nastes | reverse complement strand
GGGTTTTCCTTTGCAAACGCGGGCGAAGCCGCGGGCGGAAATCTAGTTAAACTATATGTGTTTCTCCTCTGAAAAAGATGAGACTTTATTTTAATATTTGCACATTTAACATACGTATAACTTTTACATTAACAATTAACAATATAAAGTTACAACACTTACACACAAATTAAACACTTCAACAAATATTATAACAATAATAACAAATAATAACAACAATCAACAAATACAAAATTTAACAATTACGTAATAATTATAACTTTTGAATGAAATGTGTGCTTTATGTTCTAAGGCTAAGCGCGCACCACGATTTTAATTTTTGCGACACGATTTCAAAATCGCGCTGTAGAAAATCGCAGAGAGTACGGTGCGCGCACAGCGATAATTTAATAGTGATCATTACTCACTTTCATCATTGATTTCGTACAAGTTGCTTGTCTTTATTTACTACTTCGGAGGATAAGAAAAAAAAAAGAAAAGCAAAATGTGACAAATCACAATTTTAAAATCGCTGCGATTATTTAATCGCATGTGCGCGCATTGTCATATTAACTCATACGTTGTATTTCTGCGATAAAATAATCACGCTGCATAAAATCGTGGTGCGCGCTTAGCCTTACGGTACCAAGCGACCTTCAAGCGACTGACGAAAGACTGCACGTGGCACCTGCGGACAGCGTAAACTGGTTTATTCTGGTTTTGTGCGTGTTTCCACTTTCAACTATCAAGTGACGATTTATTTATTTGTTTTGTTTCGTAATTATTATGGTCAAATATTAATAACGAAACAAATTATTATGGACACGATATTTTATTGTTTCACGGTAGTCGTCTTGTCGTTTGCTCAAGGACGTGAAATTGAATGATAATTATATTTTTTTTTTATAAAGTCAAAACCATTTTCTTTCAAATAAAAACTTGTTTTTATTGAAAACAAAAATCAGAGTGTTGCTAGGAATAAGTATAAAATTAAATAGTAATGTTAGGATATCGAAACATTTTTGTATTTTTAAACGATATAGTGGAAACGCGCTCTTAGATCTGAGTAATATACACACCACTACATAATATGCAAAAATTTCTCCAAGCTAATTTACCTTGTACTAATATTATACTAATGTTGTACTAATATTATAAATGTGAAAGTAACTCTGTCTGTCTGTCTGTTACTCAATCACGCCTACTGAACCAATTTGCATGAAATTTGGTATAGAGATATTTTGATACCCGAGAAAGGACATAGGATAGGTTTTATCCCGGAAATCCCACGGGAACGGAAACTATGCGGGTTTTTCTTTGACTGCGCGGGCGATGCCGCGGGCGGAAAGCTAGTATATAATATCTACACAACAATATAACATTCATTCAAATCATACAAACAAACATACATAAACAAACAGACAGATTTTTTTACGGATTCGTGCTCTATACTGTTTCCCTAATAGGTATTGTTTTTTTGAATATATTACATACGTATACACTTTTTTTACTGTTTTATTATATGTATAGATTATCATCAATAATTATAAATAAAAAATAATAATGAATTATCATATTACATAATATTTCAACTTCACTGTTTTATATAATTATTTCATTAATATACTACCGAAAATACGCGTTGAACGAGCGAAGAATATTGTGTTTAATTTAGCGTCCGATGAACTTTACGTGTACGATGAGCCGGGTGTATGATGGAAGAATGATTGCGCGCGGCATGGCGCGCTATGGCCCCGCCCATTAAACTATAGAAATTCTCTGGCTTTATGCGCCCTCTTAAACGTGATTGTTTTTGCGCTGCGGAAAACGGGCAGTGGTGGAGTTATAGATTTTTCATTTATAGATATTACTTAAATAGCTAAGAATTAAAATAATAATTCATAGTTCAATAAAATTAACAACACAGTCATAAAAGTATCACATGCTAGCCTCCCAGCCTACGAATTATTATGAGGACCTTTATACAGGGTGTAATCGTTAAGTGTGCGCATGCGATTATTCTGTAAATATTGCAGATATCAAAAAATTTTAAAATGATATCGAAAGGAATTAACCTAATCAGTAAAATGGCAATAATAACTTTTTAAAAATATAACAATAAATATCTAAAAATTTAACTTTAAACACTCCAATACATTTAATTACCCATACATTTTGTATTCAAAGCAAATGTTCGAAGTGATGTCCTCGTTTTGGAATACCATTGTATTCCACATCGAGCTCTATTTACAGTTTCTAAATGAATTTTTGTTAAAATTTACGAAGTAATTTAAGCACAAAACCAAAAAAAACAAAATTTTTCATATTACATGTTTGGGATAGTCATATCTCATACTAAATGTATGGGAGTGATTGATGTAATTTTTTTTTATATTTCACGTTTTATTTTTAAAAAGTTATTATTGTCATTTTATTCATTAGGTAAAGGGCTTTCGATATCAGTTTAAAGTTTTTTGATATCTTTAATAGTTACGGAATAATCGCATGTGTACACTTAACGATTACACCCTGTATATGTAGGTATCTACTATGTATATGTTTCAGTCCAGTGCAAACTAACATATATAACATATTCATAAGCGAATCTATTATAAATTCTAGAAAAATTCGATCGCGTCTATAAGTAACAACAGCTTAGGTAATGATCGATACAGCTGCAATCAATTTTATACCGACACTGCACTTACCGTAACATGTGTTACGTTTAATGCGTGGCATAAAGATTGTAGGCGCCTGTAAATCTTTAGCTGTAAGACTTAGCTGTGACACTTTTACGCGCACTTTCGATTCTGTTGAGTATAGTCCAGGAGGCTGCGTGAGATATTGTGGGGTGATGTGATTTAGGAAGTGTAATGGGTTTGAAGTGTATTTTGCAGGAAATTGGAATATTTTTCTACAAATTTTACGTAGATAATATTGTTGTAAAAGCGTTTATACCTTAGTCGAAGTATAATAAACACTTGTAAAATACATCGACAAGTTATGTGATCATAATACGAAATATTCCGATTTGAAAATATATAACTGAAACATTAATATCCACATTTATCCAACTAATTATTGTTGATATTACTGTGGTTCTTTCGCTCATAAATCCTCGTAGTTTTCGCTACATAGCCTTAACTAGATATTAAGTTTATAACTACGATAAAAAGTCTGAAATATTACCATACAAGGCCGACCAGCTCCCGGACTACGTATTATCATTAATAGCTATGTAGAAGCCACTTCTGCGCGTATTTAAAGCTCGGCGAACAATTAAAACTGTCGGGATGGGAATTTAAAGCGTATTACACACGGATCTTCGCAATTAGAGGCGTCTTAGATTGTATATTTAGATGTTATGAGTTTCATGTGTACTGGGGTTAATGCGCTATACACATGTTTATTCCAGATATCTATATAATGTTATAAGGAAAATTGTAGTTCAAATTAAGAATAGAAGTAGGACTAATGGAGGTACTACGGTTGTACAGATTTTAGTATTGACGAAATAAAATTAGGTCCTGAAATCCAGAAAAAAATCCGTTGACTTCGTGTTAACTATTTGTAGATAAAAATGACACAGCAAAATAAACATCTTTTCAATTTTATATTGTAAATGAAAATCAACTTTGCTCTGCAAATAATTAGGTACATAATACGTTATGTAATTTTTGTCAAAGAGATTTGAATATAATAATATGTACATTACTTTCAAAGCTCTACTTTAATAATAAAGATGCATATTACCAATGACTACCAATATACAAATGTCAATTATCCCAATTCAGAGTCACGTGCTCCAATTTTTTTATTATTCATAATATCATCCAACCCGCATCATATTAGGAACCGAGCATTAGATGGAACAAAACACCGATAGGCTATCAAAATATGTCAATTTTAATATTATCCAAATAGGGCTGTTAGCGAATCAATCGAGATGGTTTTGTTGCGTTAGTGACTGGTCCAAGAGTGGAGAGACAGGCTTTTGATGGGGTCACTATGAAATTATGAAGATGTTTAGTTGTATTGTAAGCCAGTTCATAGTATGAAGGGAACGCATGATTTACCTCTAGGACAGAATAAATGTACAAATATTATAGAGATAGTCGCATCTCTAATATTCTTGGATAGTTGAATATGTATTAAAAATATGGAATCATTACGAAAATAATCAAGTATATTTTAGTTGGTTCATGCCAAATTCTCAAAGTTAAAGCATAATATACTTCGAAAAATCATCTATAAACTATGCAATTCAGCATTGCAAATCTCGAAACTGATGTCAAATCATTAACCGATTATTCAACTAGTCGTCACTTTATCACAGGTACTTATAATTATCACGTAAAACAATCACACCACGTTAAAAGTTCCCATAACGGTACAGTAATTACATATGGGTGAGAAACAGCAGTTCGCTTGCAAATGCATTACCAATTTAAATTGATAACTGGGCAAAGGCGCCGCCGCGTTTTGTATGCGAAAGAAGTGTGTGTTCACTCGCAGCTTCCGGAACGCCATGGTGAAAATTAATCAAGATCACACTATTTGATGTTCTACCTCTTGTCTTGTGCGCTTTGGGAATACATTAGTATTGTGAACTAGCGCATTCACGTAGTCGAATGTGAATGGCATTGTTGTATTTTTTGCTTATTTCCTGAAATGTTAAATAGTGTGATTTCTTTGAGGTTTGCCGAAAGTTGAGTTTAAATTAATGCAGCACCTGCCAACTATTACCTATCAGTATGTTATAGAATTATAGCATTCTTATTGGAAAATAATCAAGTTGGAATCATACAAATATTCAGCCAATACTGACAATAATATAGCTCTTTAATTAAGGCACAAGAATGTAGTAATATAATATATAACCTATAGAAAATTAATAAGAATCAACACGCAAATTATGTTTATTTTAATTTAGTAATACGATGCTGTATTGTTAAAAACGCATGGATAAATATAATAAAGAGCGAGCTCTTGTGAAACCTTGAAGGCGAAAGATATTTGTAAAGTTAAAATATAAGCTAGAAAGGTCATTATATAACAAGCTTTTTAATTAAGATAAGAGTCATATTCACTATATTTCCCTCGCATAGTTTAATTTATGTTTATTTCAATTTAATTTTAAATATGTATTAAAATCGTCAAGAAAATTACGAAATTTTCACAATCTCATGTCACATATTTGCACATAAAGCAATTATTTTATCTACGCAATAAAAAAACGTACAATTCCACAACGTAAACGAAAAAACTCAAACAGCCAGCTTCACTTACATTTAATAATCGAAAAATAATTAACCCGCTTCCGTCCTCAAATTGCATAACGATGTCGCTTTCTCACGTCAATCCTAATAAAAAACGTTAGAAGTCCCATTATACAATACTCGTCCCACGATGATAATTGCCCTTCATTAAACAATTAAGTGACGATTTGGCGCGCTCCAGGAGTATTGGATTAGGTAATTGGATGCAACTGGAATTAGTTTGTCTTTTGTCGTAATTGTATTGGACCAGTTTTTCTTAATGATCTTAAGGTAGAGGTTTAGCTTTGACCTGATTCCTTGGTTCCCTGCGAATTGGGTCAAATAACAATGTAACAATAACAAAATGCTGAACAAGGAGTAAATAGCTCTAATTCTGAACAATTGAATAACCATTAATTGATAACAAAATATATTTCCTTTTCGTAAATATAGGTAGATAATAAAACGTTCATAAATAATATAGGACATTTTTGCGGGTTTTCTGACCCTCCTTTTCCATTTGGTGAGATATAATGAGAGTTGGATCGACCCGGTCCCTTTACTTAATCACGCATAAGACTTTTTAAACCTTCCTTGTATCAACATAAGTCGGATTAAAAAAAAAACCCAGACGAGACAACAACAAGTAGCAACATAGCGATGATGATCTAAATCAAACACATTGTAACGATGCATCATATTTACAAAGGTATAATTAGCACTTTACGAAAATTAACAACAAAGCAGATACAAATGAAACTGCGAGCGATCCTCAATTCTATTCCAATCTATCTATTGAGATTGAAGCGAAACTAATAGCCAAGTCGGTGTATTCAGCAAAATGAACAGTCCAACTCTTGAGTGCTGCAGTGAGCCATAAATCTGACGCACGCTCCATTACTCCGGATGGACCGTGATGTGTTTGTTCGGCTGACAACCTTTGTGGCTGAGAGAGCCAAGTAAGTGTTTAATAGTTCTTTGGAAATGATAATACACTTTCCGTTCTGTTTTGCTTCATTATCTTGCCAAGATGATCATTTTCTGTGGACAATTCAATGATTGACTCTAATAGGTTAACAACTACATAGTTATAATATTATAAAAGCTCACTGAGAAGAAATGCGTCATCTGTTGCTTTTATTTATATGTCAAAATAGTTAGCCTGTGTCAAAATTTCAACAAAACAAATTCGGTCGTTCAATTTGACTCGATGAGCAAATTAAAGCTTTATATTATTCCTAGCAACTAGTTCGCCTATCAACATCTCCTTCGGGAATTCCTCCACAGAGCTCTATTTAACCAACATTTTAAGCTACTGTATTTCCAGTAGTTAGTTTCTTAGTATTATCTTTATATGTAGTTAAGTTTAGTCTTAAAATATGAAATTCTGGAAAGCTGTAGCGAGCTATAAATCTGGCGCACGCCCCATTACTCCGGTCCGTCCGTGATGTGTTTGTTCGGATGACAACCTTTGTGGTTAAGAGCCGAGATTATTTAATGCCCTTCTTTATCGCAATTTGCAAACAATTACATTGGTGTTATTTGTTGCTTATTTTGAATTTCATACGTAATTGGACAATATCCTTTGTTGGAGTAAAGTTTTAGTATGGGCACAAATTGTGAAATAAATTGACCATCTTCGATGTTATGTTGATAGTTTACTCTGTTATATTTGTTGTGTTCGATAATAGTAATTCTTTTTTGTATAAAGAAATATAATAGTTTTAATAATCAGTTACTCCGTAGCTTCGTAATAAAGTAAATATAGGCAATAGATAGAGATTTATATCAACCTGAAATAAACGTGGATAATATCTTGGCCAACAACGTATGCTATAATATAAATTTCATTTCATGTCTGTCATAGTACAAATGACTACGAAATATTAATAGATGCACGTTTAGTTCTGAGCACGCCTCTAAATCTCGAAATAATGAAATGTCCCATATTATTTATACGTGTAATTAAACCACTTAAGAGCTCCTTGTTAATTATGTTAGTACTATAACATAAATTCCATAAGATATAAAAGACACGGAGCAAGACAGATGGTGTAAATTGTAAGAGGAATATATTAAAAGCTTTGTTCCAAGTCAAAACAGATAAATCCAGGACGTTATAAATTATTGCGACACCGTTTTCGACGTGCAAACATCTGCTCGAAAATAATTTAATTCTTATCCCAGTAACAATATAAACAGAATGATATAACGCGAATGATAGAAAAACGAGACAAGCAAAGAAATTTCATTAGAGATGAAAATCAAATCATTTTATTTGCAAATATATTACGACGATAATGAAATAAAGCCAGTCATATCTTACCAATATTGACAAGAATTAATGAATTTCTGTTTTTCTTGTATACAATAAGTTTCAAGATGATAAAATCACAATTGAATACAAGGAGTTTACGGTATTGCTTTCTATTAATTTAAATGATTCTTTTTCTGTTATCGGTATATCCGCGTCGTTGAATCCGTCTGTAATATCATAAACACGGAAAGTTTATTTTACTTTTTATTTTGAGAAAGGTAGAAATATTTGTGTTCAAATGATATTATGCATTAGCAAAGGTCTAAAAACAAGGTAATTTATAATTTTGAAAATATATTACAATAAACCAAACCTTTTTATCACATTTTATGGTCACATTATAATAGCAATATAAAGTGTTATTGAAACGCAAATAACTATTTCATTTTGTCCACCAGATCTAAAGAAGCAGTTCGCCATGTCACCCGCGTCTACATCAGTGGAAGCAGGGTCTGCAGCGTCTCTCCGCTGCTCTCCACCGCCAGCCGCGCCTCCCCCACGAGTATCCTGGCTGAAGCATGGAGTACCCTTACAACAGGACCATAATGTTCTAATTTCTGCTGAAGGAAATCTGCTCATTTCAAGAGCTACTCTCCAGGTAATAAGTTTATCCCTTTTTAATTCGCCTAATAGGGCCAACGTTTGTGACCCTTCCTTTAATTGAATTTACTAGATAAGTCTATAGGTAGAACGCGCTATCATCGTTTTATAATAGAGTGCAAAATTTCCAACCATTACACCTCAAAAGCCCCCATTAACTTTCATCATTCCTCATAAACTTTTTTCTTAGTCATCCTTTTATTAATTTTCTGTGAAATTCCCCCAACTTTAAATGTTTCGTAACTTTTCTATTAAAAACTGAATACAATTTTCATATTCTAAGTGATTAATTATACTTCAGCAAGTTCTCAACTTCGTTCTTCAGCACTATTGTTTTATTCATGTCGGTCAAAACTATGAGATAATATTAAATTCGTTTTCGTTCATCATTCATCGGATGAACGTCTAATTTATTCTGAGGCGGATCAAGTCTAAAGAATGCTTTTGTAAGCGGTTACATCTCCATTAAGATGTTTCATTTGCATTTTGTAATTTCGTTACATATGCAGATATTTTTATACAATTATATTCATAACATTGAGTTTCATGTGCTCTTTTTTGTTTCATATGGCCTTATTTTGAAAGCTGAAGAATAATTTCACTCTCTAGTTACATATTGTATTGAATACAATATAGTATAGTAATTATTATCAAAATCTCTTTTTATTTACCATACCTACTTACATTTTATTATTACAAATTAATACCAGCAGCTGTGATCTCTCCATAAAATATTTAATTGAAACAAGAACACCATAAGTTTTAAATTAATATAATTTAACAAGCGTTTTATCTTCATAACTTGAATATTTATTGCTTAAACGGAACATCAATCTCGTTTTTGTGTACTTTATGAAGCTATAACATGTGAGGATTCATAATAAATGGAACCGCAAATTAAAACAATGACTTTTATGTTCCGAACGCAAACATGTGCTACAATTAGGTCGTATTCCGCGTTCATTTCATCTAAATCAGTTTTATTATCAAGTGAATTTATAACTAATTACTCATGTGAAAGAGCTGAAAATCCTGAATAAGCTTCATTAAGCATTTTACTCATCATGAGTCACTGGTCTGGTTTGACACACGTGGTCATTGAAACGTGTATGTAACTTTTGATGGGTTATTATTCCCTCGACTGTGTTATGCGTCGCTTTTGACTTTTACTCGTTTTCTCTCACTGTTTCTGACAGCCTACAAAATTGTGGAACATATATCATCTGCTTTAGTCATCAAATGTGCCAATTACGGAGATGTGGCTTCAGAACTTATAATTAAACATGCGATGTCAGAAACGTAATATTTCAAGTGAATGAATTTATTATATTCCCCGTCATAAATCTAATAATACCAGAATAAAATTCTGCGTTCGAGATACAGATTTTTTAGTTTTATAATATAATTCTTGGCTTAAGTAGAAAGAATCTTGCCCTGCTACATCGAGAGCATTGGGTGGTCTATTTTATTATGTAATATTCATGACTTTCAATCTCAGTTCCACAATGTTTAAGTTGGTGGTTTTACCCATATGTGTTTATATAATTCCCAAGGGAAAGTTTACAATTATGAGATCTACATTAGGAAGAAAAAAAAATTATTTAGATCTTAACGTTAATAATTTAGTTATTTATTTAATTTAGTTAGTTATTTATTTTATCTCATTAAGGAAATCGACTTATATAAACTCTATTAAATTAAAATGTATAATTTCATTAAGCTAATGCCAACAAATAAAATTGTGCAATCGAATCTTGGCTCATTTACGGTACCTTCACGATCCAGGCGATAGCATCTCGGAGTATTCAATAGACGCGTACAACATAACTTCATTCGTCTCGCTGACTGGTAACCATTATCTTAAATGCTTGCTATTAAACGACACAGCTTTCACTCGAGATGGGGAACTGATAAAACCGACAAACGCATTCTCCGCGACAATCGCGGCATCTTGTCGCAAGTTTATTTATTCCCGCCCTGCGACTAATTAGTCGAGTGGACGTTTATTAATTGTGACACAAGTCCCTGTCAAATGCGACTCGCCTTTTTGCGATCGTGTACTCTCTCAGAGCGCTTGATAAAAGTCGAAAGGCTTGGGTTAATTTAATTCTATATTTCTCGGTTGAATGTTCTTCAGTAATTCATTTAATTTCGAGCAGTGGAATTGAGTTCGGTTTTTTGCTACGAGCAGTAAATGCTGTGACAGTTTAAAGCATTTTTACTTTAAATATTTTATAAAAAAAATTGAGTGTTATACTTAAGTAAAAATAATCTTTGTTAATAGGTATCTATATTATTACTTATTACTCGATTTTGTTTGTAATTTATCTTAAGTTTTTTGAAGTTGAGACTTGTTTTGTTATAATATCCATCCTTGCTCGGTAATTTTGCATACATACCGATATATCTCCGATAAAAAAAAATGCTCATCACATCTTATGCCATACCAAAAGCTACAACTCTTGTCCATACAACGAATGTAATTAAACGTCAATTCCTATTACCATGTAATCATCACGGCCCAGTGTCCGACATAATCCACTCCAGTTTCGCGGTAGAATTGCTAATGTTTCACACCATCTCTCGTTTCCTACAAAGCACTCCGCTAATTACCGTTTGCGGCGAGACATGTATTAATTGCAACCAGTGTCGCTCGTAACAGTATCTCGTGTGTACCATTTTCTTAATTAAATGTAATGGCGGTGCGGTTCACGCGTTTTTGTTGTGATTTCGAGTAAACTGCTTCTTTGTGTCTTGTTATGTTTACAATGAGAGTGTTCAGTTCATTTCCATTGTGTATGAATTATGTTTCTTGATATACCTTTATATGCAATGTTTTATCAACTTTGTGCTTGAGTAAAACCTTGCATGGTTTGTGGGAATTCCTTTAAATAGAGTTTTGTCAGAATTTAAACAATTATGTGTTAGAAATCTAAAAACCTAATGTTTACTTAATTTTTCTTGTAGCCATAATTAAAAGAAAATTCTCGTGCAGAAATAATAAAAAGCATATTACCAGCACGAAACAGGAAACAGCAAGTCCTGAAATTAATTCTAAGTACAAAAAACAATTTTTCAAGAATATTTTTTTTTGCAGGACATGGCGAACTACAGTTGCGTGGCAGAAAACATAGCTGGCAAAAGAATTTCCGAGTCCGCCACCCTTACTGTTTATGGTAAGCATTATTTCCTTATGAAGCAATAAATTACACATTTTAATTTCGCATACGAGCATGCGAGGAATGCCTTTACGCTTTTTTACGGTAAATGAATGTACATGTTTACTTATTACTACTTATAACATTCTGGACAACTATAACGAGACTATTGCCTGGATAGTCGAGTCGTAGTACAACATAATATGTTTTAGAAAATGTCTAATTAACCTACTTGCAAAATAAGGTAAGTAGGTACATACAAACTATTAAAAATACTTGCAAATTCACTTAAATTTGGTATCGGGATCGCATTAATTCTCTACTAACACTCCCTGTACATCATACAATTATAACAGTTTAACTTTCTTGTTCCCAATTCACTTACAAAAACGCAATCGAATATTAATTTTCTAATTCCTAACCAATAGCTATTGTTTCAACCGTTACAATTAGCATACACGCAATACTTCCAAGGTTTCTAATAAAGGTAATTGGTCCAACAGAAATAACTACCAATTAGAGCTAGCTTTGTCCGGAATTTGAACTCCCGCGGATTCGGGAGCTAACCGCGTCATTGTTTTGTCAATTAGAATGCGTTTGTGGATACGGCGGAGCTACGGGACTTTATTAACGGAATTCAGGATATGCTATGACAAATATCTTGCATATGGATTGTGTGTTTATCAAAAACTAAGCTATAACGAGAAAGAGAGAATTGCAAGGATCGTTGAATGGCAATTGCCCTTTCTTGAGGAACTTTTTACGTGATAGCATTTGTTTTAATTGCCATCACTATTTTAGGAAAGACCTTGGACATTTTTTTATCATAACAGAACATCACATACATTAGTAGCATACCTACTAAGACGATAGAAATTCGATCGACATTTACCTTAAATAAGTACCTTCTTCAGTAGTCTTGAAGCGATTAATTCCAACGAAGATTACTTCAATTATTAATGTTGTCGATTTCATATTGTGTGTTTGCTAACTCTCCAACTTCGTTTGTGTCATTCGACTAACCAGAGTTTCAGTTAATTAGAAGTCAAACTATGGTTCGTTATTTGGTGCTCGAAAGTGACTATTGTTAAAGCTGTAGTTCGTCATACAAATCGTGGTTCAACTTGGCATTGGAAAGGTGAATTCGAGTTTTCGTCGTTCGAGTTCTCCTAGTTTAGACATGTAATTACTACCTATCCAAATGTACCTAAGTTCATTAATTTGGATGATGTTTTCTTTTTAAATATTTGTTAATCTTTTTCGTCTTCTCTTTAAAATCGTACAGTTAAACCACCACTATGATTTCTTTGATTCGTAATCATTTCCCATCCTTTATTAATTGCTTAACTAACGTCAAAACAACTCTTTAAAATCTCTCTCACATCTCCATAACAGTTTTAATATCTACAAAATAAATCTTTTTTAATAAGCATAAAGCTGCATCTTGAAATTCGGACGTGCCAAGTCATAGGTGTTGATCGCTATCGTAGGCGCCCGCGTAGGTGCAGCTTATAACTCTCCCATGCGCCTGCGCCTATAATTGTGAGCCCTTTGATCTTAGCACGGTTATTATATAAGGGTAGTGCGCTAAATGGCATTGAATTGTAGGCTTTAATAATAGTGCTTTGACGCCTTGTTAGGGACTAAATTGTAAATGCATAAAGTAATGCGAAATTGTGATTTGATATGAATGTGTATTATGTTCGTTTATTTTGATTTAAAACTAAGTGTAGGTTAGTATACAACCTTTTTAGAAGAACAATAATTCCAATGTATAGGTAATCTTGGAACAAAATTTTCGCTTAAAACGAAAACTTGTTATAATCGATTAACTAACAGAAGAGAACTATTTTCATTTATATTTTAACTTATAGTCTAACCAGTGAATATTTTAATAATCACAATCACAAAGACTAAATAAGCCCTAAAAACCTTAACAATCTTCATGGCTTTCATGATTAAAATAAAAACTTTTATACCTGCCCTTTCCACGAGTATGTAAAAATTAAAACACAACTTGTTTGCTATTGTGTCACGCAACCCTTTTGATGGATCGTTTGTTTAAAATTTCATGAACATTATTAATTGGCTTGTAACTGGAAATTAAAAATATATGCGACGGCATATTGAGCGAGTGAGGCGTCCAGACATTTTTGAATGTACAATCTGTTAAAATTGTTAAATTTTTGATGAAGCAAAATATTGCGAATTGTATTTATATATTAATTCCTGATTTTTTAGATCACGTCTTAAATTTCATTGTGTATTTTTGCGATAAACTTTTTACATGTGGGCTCAACTTAAGTAGTCATAGAAAAAATGTACTAAAATAAATTATTTTTCCAATCCAATGTTGTTGACCAAAGCTTATAACAGAGTAAATTCAAAACCATATCAGGGTTCAGTTGAAATATTTCATAAATGCAAACAATTCCTAACTTTCGGTTTTAAATCACCATAATTGGAAAATACCTCTATTAAATAAAATGATTACGTATTATAGCGAACATTTACGGCTTAAACCTTTCAATAAGCTCTTAAATTAAGCGATATTAAAATTCTTTAAAAATTTCACTTCAATTTGAAACCCATTACCGCATTAAAGTTTATACGCGTATAAATTACGTTATTTTAACGACGTTAAATATAAAATGAAATCATTTTACGAGGATTCTCCAAGATTACTAGCCGCCTGGTGCATTAAGTAAATACCACGGTTAATTGATTTTAACAATCCATTACTATAATGCGTATGTGAGCATGAGGGTTTTATTGGAAACGCATAAAATTTTGGTTCCCTCCAATCGGTATTGTGGTCTCAGTATAGTATTATCTATAGGTAAAGTGGAATGAGTTGATATCGTATCAAAGTAAAAATTTAGACGTGATTTTAAAGCAAGATTAAAGATTCTAGCTAGGTTATAAGGAATGAGTAAATAGCTTCAAAGAATTCTTTATATAAAATGTATACATTAAGTTCACAAATATTTACAAAATACGAAAATTTACAGCTCTACAATTAACAAGAAAATATGACAGTAAATACATAGCTTGATACACAGCCTCGAATCTCTTTTAAAAATTATTATCATTGTTTCTCTAAAAAAACAGATCCAAATTAACCCCTATTATAAACCAGATACATTAAAACTACACGTGTCCACGATATAAACATATTTATAATCATTACATATACCGTTTAAAGCTGTAACAGACCAATGAAATTTTACGCGCTATGGGCGGCAATATCAATGGTAACTCGAAATTGCCTTAGTTTTTATTCACATTACCCATGTAAATGGATATTGGTTATTACTGTTGAATATGGTAATTCTTAATTATTTTATTTCGACGGATTTGTGATATGTTATTTAGTTTAATGTTGTTTTTGTATTGGAGTTTCGATTCTCGATCAGTTCAAGTAGAATTCAATAATGATTAGTATTTGTCACAATGCAATAAAAATTGTTAATATATGGATGAGAAAAAAGAAAGCAGTACATGTGTTTTATTTAATGTTTTTGATATCACAAATAGGTAACAGTTTTTTTCTTAATATTTATTCAGTTAAAAAGTTTAGTATCATCTTGTGGGGTAAAACATCTGTTTTTACATCTGTGACAAAATCCACTTAAACCAAAATCTACTTTATAAAAAATAAAATCACAAAGTTTATCACTTAACCAAAAGTTAATAATTAAACTACTTACACGTTATATTTCACTACAGGTCCGTCCATATAAGCATAAGTTTTTACGATAACAGCTAGGGTTACCACTTAAAAGTTTAGCGTGGAGTAACTTGCCGCCTCTCCAGAGATATTACGAGCTGGGTTTAGTATGTCGCCTGTCATTATCTCGCATATTGCTAGTGTAAACCATTATACTGGCGTTAAACCTCTTGGGAATTTTATTTAGTTTAGCTCTTCGTACAGATTGCATGATGACAGTTGAATTGCTAAAGTTTTGAACCATTTTTGAACATATAATATGTCGCTTTGGCACTAATCTTTATAATATACCTAGTATAAATAAAATTAATAAAATTGAATTCAATAATTTTATTTAAATAGTATACGTTTGTTGGTAAATAGGCCAAAAGCTATCTTATCAAGACACTTCAGAAACAGACAGATGTAGACAGATTTTATTAGTTACCTCGTGAACGAAATCTGGAGATGAAGTAAATTTTCAACGATCAAAGATAAACCCGAGACAATAGAGATTATAATGAGTACTTACTAATTATTATCTTAAATTCTTAAAGTTTAGTCTTACTAAACTTAACCACAAATTCACTTCCCAAAATACTTACATTTATCTTACAACTAGCTGCGCTCCGCGGTTTCACCCGCGTGGCTCCGCTGCTGTTGTGATATATCTATAAGCCTTCCTCGATGAATGGGCTATCTAACACCAAAATAATTTTTCAAATCGGACCAGTAGTTCCTGAGATTAGCGCGTTCACACAAACAAACAAACAAACTCTTCAGCTTTATAATATTAAGTATAGATTCACAAAAATACAATCATCAATAATTCTAATAGTCCTTGCATGTGGCGTGTGAAATTGGCTCCTTATAACCATTTATACAGCGGTCTAACGATCATTAGATGTAATTTGCGTATCGATGTAACGCTTTTGAAAAACGTTCCAAATTGTTACGAAAAACGTTCCAAATTGTTACGAAAAACGTTCCAAATGGTTATGAAAATGAATGCAATGGTTATGGTAATGGGTTGTGGGGAATCGCTTTCTTGCTTGCCATATGTTTTGGGGTTTGATAATTTTCTTTGTTTGGTTGGAAGCTTAATTTGAATTGCTTTTGAATCATTTGCGGTTAGGTTTTTGGTATAATTTTCTTTATACTGCAATCTGGTCTGCTATTATTTGTTGTTTATTTTTTTTTATGTTTTACGAAACAGAAACGAAACCAAATTGGATGACTAACTTCTAATAGTTTATGTTAAACCTTAAAACTTTATATATTTTTTGAGTGATAATATTTTCCAACGCAATAATTATTTTAAATGTATTTTTAAACGCTAATATAAGACTTTTTATGTAACCATAACAAAACCAACCAACCAACCAACAAAAACATAAAACCTTTTGTTTCATTTAATACATAATGCGTTTTATGCCGTGCCTAGGCAAAAAGGACATTTTCCTGACCTAGCGGTAACAAGTGTACTTAAATAGGTCTAACCAGGTCATTTAGGTGGCACGCGAGTTAGCATGACTAAATTGTGTACGATTTAGAAAAAAGATATAGAAACGCGTGCTGGCGTGGCGACTTTTAATTAAAAACCTTTACAGCTTCATTTACGTACTGTTTTTGTATTGTTCGTTCGTTTCCCTTACGGACTAATGAATTTTGACGTCCATGATATATAAGAAAGGAAGTTTTGTTCCGTTTTTATGTTTGAATCTGGACAGATTTGGATGGATTTTTGTGTAGAGATTAATGAACTTATGGTATCCCTACCCAACTCCCTAGAGTTGGGTTATTATTTATCACAAAAACATAATTTTATGCCATTGTGATAAAACTTTCTATGAGTACTTTAACATAACGTGACATCTTAGTGACTTCTAATACGAGATAAAGATCAAAACAAAACATGCGTAAACTTACGAGAAACAAAAAGTAATTTTGAACTGATTTTAATGTCCCCAAATATGGTAACATAGCGGGTGGTATGATCCCGAAAAGTCGCCATAAAGTTGGAACTTTATTGGTTCAATTACGGTGACAGGCGAGATGTTTTTCCCTGTGTAAATACGTCGGTGTCTTTTTGTATCGTAAAATATAATTAAGTCAGTTAATAACAGAGATGTGTGGGTTTTTTAGGGCTTGTTGACTATATTTAAAGACGTATAGTAGCATATCATTTTATTTACTATTTGACATGCTTGGTTTTAGCGTTGTTTGAAAATTGATGTCATAAATATTTGTTATGAAGAAATATTTTAATAACATTGAGGACGAAAATAAATCAATGTCATGTTTTTATTTTTGGAGTAGATTTTTATGCATAGGTAGATATTAATAGAGATGTGGTGAACATATTTTCTATTAGATAGTAGTTGATAATAATCATTGTGTAAGACGAATCGAAAAATTCACACGTCGTTCACAATAGATACTAAAGAGACGTTCATTTATGTTTGTATGTTCTTAATTTTTAAATTAATGTTTGTATGTTCTTTGTCAAATATACTTGTTCTTCTTATTAAATCTTTTTTCTTTCTCACAGTAAACGGTGGCTGGAGCGCCTGGGGCGCCTGGACGCAATGCAGATGCAACGGGCGGGCCTCCGGGCAGCGCCGCACCAGGACCTGCACGGAGCCCCACCCGCTGAACGGCGGAGCCCCCTGCCAGGGACAGAGCGTACAGAAGACCTCTGAATGCGTGCTGTGTCAGAGTGGTCAGTATTTTTACGAATTAACTTATTTAAGAGCATACATGTGTGTACTACATTCTAGAATAGCTTCGGTATAATGTTCAGCCTATGGCTTATCATTATAGCTTGAATGTTAGTAGGATTTTCTGTTAACATTATATTATACGAGTACAAGATATATTTGTTTTCTTTTGCTAATACTTTAGCAATACTACGCATCATAAACTAGAGTTCTGCGTAGAGTCTTGTAGACAACAGCAGAAAGAAATATAGCTAGTTGTAAGAACGTGCATAAGTATAATTTATTTGTAAAATAATATGGATTATTACTTTTATGCAGACACAATTGACGCACATGGAAGATTATCTGCATGTTAATTTTTACCTTATGAACGAAATAATATGTTGAGCCTATATACTTGGGCCAATACGTACCATCCATTAATCCTGCAAATACTTAATTCAAATTATCCTTAACAAAGTCCGTAACATCAATGCAATTCAATACAATAATCTACAAGTCGTTACGAAGTCATACAGCCCATAGATTGCTTTGCAATAAGTCACTTTCAAATCAAAGGGAAATGCAATTCCCTGTCCGACTTGTATACAAGCGCTCCATAAATATATAGTCATTAGTTTTCTTTGATGACGGAGATATATTCATAATTAGTTTGTGTCTGTGTGTGTGATTTATGATGTGGGCTTGAATCAAAGACCTTTTCATTGTAAGACGTAGGTTATGAGTTATATTAAGTTCCATATTCCTACTATAGGTAGGACATTATTTACTCGTAGGTAATATCTTCATTTAATTTAAGGAAAATTTAAATACCTAGGTACTCCTTATAAAGATATCATATACAAAGTTAAAAAATAAATTTCACAAAAATATAGAGAAAAAGTAAATACGAAAAACATTTTACCGATAAATAATAAGAAAGGTAGTACTCTTTTCAAAGGTTATCGAATGTTATCTAGAATATAAATATTCAATTAATCTTAAGTAATATGAAATATTATTATATTTTTCTAAGAAATAATTTTTGTACATTAGAAAAGTACCTTTTATAACGAAGATTGGTCCATTCTGTGGGTCCATTACTATACCTACTAACATTAATGTTTCAACTAATACATTTTTAGTATTAATATTTATAATAATCTTTGGCATTTTTTGTGCTTACCCAAGATGGATACAACATGGATCTTCAAATATATGACAATACGCAACAGTTACTGATTGGTAAGTCTGTTTGTGAATCCCACTCTGATCTATAATATCGATTTTTCAATATGCCAGGAATTTTATGTAATGATATGCATAGAAACGAAGTAACTATTTGCTATAAGAACTATCTAATAAGACGTCATCATCATTAGCCAATCACTAAACTTATATTACCTACATTACAAGAAAACTAGAGTTTATTTAGAATTATAATTAACACAAATGTACCCACCGCTATAAGCATCACGTCTAGTAAAAAAACGTGTATTACGTAATCATCATTTAACCCGTAACCAACTATAAGAATAAAACAAAAGCATTCCCACTTACATTTGTAATGAGCACGTGCTGTACAATTTAACGTTTAACCATATCTTGGATCTGATCATAAAAACCCCTTTAATTCAGTATAGCGAACGGTGTCCAGAGAGGGACTCACACGTGTTGGCCCCATGCCGGGCCCCAAATGTAGCAGATGTTTTTAGAATTTGTACGATTGTATGAGTGATGATTAAATTGCAATTAAGATTATTAGATAGGTATATGTTAAAATTGACACATGTATACTTACATTCAATTAATAAGATATGTATGTTAAAATTATGTTACACTTAATTAGATCTCGAATCATAGTGGACGATACGTACTATTACAACAGTAATGATAAAGTAAAATAAAAACTCTAAAATCTGAAATAATATTAGGTAAATATCTAATAATATAATGTAATCAAAAATATTTGCGTAGCTGTAGAATAATACATATTCTTTAGGGCTCCATAACTAAGGCCCCACTGACATAGCCGCTCAACTATTAACATCAAAGGGAGAAATATTTCATAGCGATTGTAAAAGTCTGCCGGATGCTGTGAAGTGTTCAACACCGGAGCAAAGATTCTATTGCGTAATCATATTAAGTTTTATACAAATGGGCAATGGCCCGTCAGTTCGTACGTATAACAGAATCTTTATTTTAGGCGAATGTATACTCTCAATTATAAAATAGGTAGGTCTTATGTTATGCACCTATATTGTTTAGTATTTCTAGTTCATAACAAACCAAAAAAGAATATTTTAATTTTTCGTTCTCGTTTCAGCGAGAAAAATATATTTAGAGCTAAAGAAATGTATGTGAATAATATAATGTTTCAAACGATTTTTTCTACTCTTATCATTTATTAAACCACAGAACAAAATATTCCCATTTTATATTATCCTGTTCCAATTAAAAATAATTCAAATACAATGTATTCAAGAATCGTGCAATTAAAGTTTATAACAAAAGCTCACTGACCGCTAAATCCGTGTGTATTCAGAGCGTAAACTAGACCAAGCGCGTAGACAATAAAACCTAATCAAGAAGTTTCAGCTCGACGCAGTGCGAACATTGTTCCCACTAATTGCGTACACGTGTGACACACGGCTGTAAAAAACGTCCAATAAATTTTCACGTACCATTTTGTAAACCAAATTTTGGGAACAGACAAAATATTTAAATTTTTATGGCAGACTGTGAATAAAAGTTGTATGTAAGTATTTAAAGAACAAGCTATAATAAATAAATGGGATAATTAATTTTACAGGTTGCAAATAACAAATGAGGATAAATAACTTACTACCTACTGATTTAAATTGTAAGCATTGATCAGTGAACATTTATGATCTTTCCCTTTGCCACACTACTAAAGATTTTTTTAATAAGTATTTTAGCTTAGGTATACGGACATAATCTTAAATTGTAATCAATAGATTTCCAGTAATTCCCTCTATTATTCTGCTATAACGGTAGACACTTATAAACAACAATCTACACAACTATAATATCTTCTCCAATAAAGTACAAAGAAATTCCGTTTACCATTCGTAGTACAAAAATAACAAATGTAACCTCTCTGTCAAGACTTCCGCCACAAGTTCCCTAAAAATTCGTTCCGTCCCATTATGCGCGTACATAATTACAATTTATTTACTTCAAGCTATAAAAACTTAAATATTCCTTCATTCTAACGAACCTCGACTGATTTATGTGTTTTTTAATTAATAAGATGTGCATGAGTGTATGCATTAGTGCATACACCTACGTGAGGGTGTGGCGTAAAGATAAAATCTTACGTTGCAAATAAGCAGTTATAGTAGATTTTTTGGTATATTTTTATAATTTTGATGCACCGTCTCTAGGTAACATGATAATAAAAACTGCCATTCTTTCTGCGATAACTGCGATTCTCATTTGAACATGTTTAGTTTACTAAATCTGTTCATCAAAACATAAAAGTAATATGTACCTACTTACTAATTTTAATTTAAATAACGTTAACGTACTTAAGGAGATAATCTTCTTGGTTTCTCTTGTTATAGGTTTACGGATATCGCATTACATTAAATTGAACATTATTACATCTTTAGACAAAATTAATTTGAAAGAAAGAAAGAAAACGTTTATTTAATGGCACATAGCCTCACAAGGATATTATGAAAACAATTTATACAATACTTATATGGTATTAAAAATACACGTTGAAGTGTCTGTGAAGCATGATGCCATTAAAAGGGGAAATTTCGTACTTAATAAATCTATAATCATACAATTTCGTTATCGGCTTGGTTTTTGCTCTTGTTTACGTAATTAAAATAGTGTTAAATATCCATATAGAAATAACCAATAAACATTCAGAATATAAGCATAATTAAAAAGTACAAATTTATTAAGCTATTGCATAGCTTCTATCGCGGGCCTTGAGCGCGGGGACCGAATCGAGAAATTCCGTAACGAAAAAACCTCACGCTCCCCCTCCGACGGGCTCGGAGGTGTGGCTTGAAGGCATGCTATGCAATAGCTTTACCGCGGCAGTCCCCGAGTGCCACACGTCTTTTTTTCTAAAAACATACCTATTACGAGAACGCGATTCATGTCGATTTTCGCAGTACTAATTAATCGTAGCGAACAATAATTCGCAGAGTGCGATTAAAAATAGACCTTAATACATGAGTAAAATAAAAGGAATTGAAGCTGAACATCGCTTGCAGCGTATGACCTGACCACTATTTTTACAAACAAGTGATTTATCCATCTCTCGTCTTATTTTAATTTTCAATTACGGAGCACTATACCGTGTTTTCTTGTTTGTATTGTAGCAATTATTTGTATGAAATGGTTATTCTTTACTACGAATGATTTTATTATAACTAGTGCGATATTGTTGAGATATAATGAGATACCTTTGGTTTAATATTTTTTCTTCGCTTGGTCGAGATATATTTTGTAATACTTTATACTTACCTAGGTATTTATTATTTTCTTTCAATAACTCGATTACCTATGTGAAGAATGATATGGACTTGACCACCACGGGTAGATAGAAACACCCCATAGTTTTATTAATTAAGGTTCTAGGGCTGTCACACATATCATAATTATTATACACAATATTACTAACCCTAATTTATTGTAGAGCAAATTTCGATCACTACGTCAACATTTTCACTTTTAATATAGTTAAATGAAATAAAATACTTTAATTCCCAAATTAAAATATATCTAAGGTAATTTTTAAACAAGAATACATCTTCATGAAAACAAATTACTAACATCGTTAATCATAATAAACACAATAATCCCCGTAAAATCGTGTTTAAAACTACATAATCCATACTTAACTAATCATAACTTTATTGAAATAAATAGCCGCCGATACATCGGTTATATTGCTCATATCAAATTCGCAAATGGGCCGATAGCGTGAGCCGGTTTAATGAAATTGCAATTGACTCGATCAATTTCGTTTTATTGTTATATTTTTATAAGCGGAATTGGTTTTATCAAATTAAGGTGTACGCTTACGGATTATTGCGAGCTTTATATCTCATTTTGTTATTGTGAGGTCTTTGCAAGTTTTATCTTGGTTGTGTCGAATAAATGTTAATAAAATACGAAAGTTTTTTACTTGTTAGTACCTAAATGTTTTAAATTTATATTTAAAACATATCAGACACAAATATATATCATATAACCGACGTTGTTTAAACATATACCTCATACAATAAAGAGATTGCGACATTAAAACGTTTAATAGGTTACTCTTATCCCAAAGTTATTCCTTTGACGATAAAACAACATACTTTATTCACGAGACATTGTTGTGCGAATATAACCAAAAACGACGGCAAATTGAATTATATACAGGCTTTTATCTCGCAAAAATAACGTAGTAAACGAAGGCCCTACATATTTAATAAGGATCTTGGTCTAACGTTATGTATAAATGTTGGAACACTGATTATAACAAGCCTGTTATGAATATTAAATGCCGCGTAATATTTTCTTCATCCCTTGTACATATTTGCGGACGGTATTCTGAATTACAGTGATGTATATCACAGGGAGAAAGGTTTTAATATTGATAATCATACGTTTTGTTATCATATTACCTACGAGTCGGCTGTATTGTTTTTCAGAGCGGACCATGTGTGTCTCTAAAGGCCTCTGGTTTTACCTTAATCTTTTGAAATCTATATAAATCTATATAAACCTCTGTCTGCTATCTTTCTAAAGAATATTTAAGCAAGAAAGATTTCATTAGGGTTGAATAATACCTGTATGAGAATAATGTAACTTTCTATTGGTGAAACTGTTCAAAATCCCGGGGTTTCGGAACAAACAAAATTATCTTTCCTCTTTATCTCAGTAAGTATACATTATTATAGATCAATCGCTAATTAGCATTTCCTGGATACTATGGGAGAAAGCGCTGAGTCATACAGGTTGTCGTAGTTTGAGAGACTTCATTCACTAGAAATAAATAAACATGTACTAACACACACGCACACATAAATTATAAATAAAACCGGCTAAGTGCGAGTCGAACTCGCGCACGCATCTTCAAAAATTATTGATTTTTTTTAATTAACCCCCTGAAATACTTATTTTATTCTGCTTTTTTTAGTTTTTATTTAAGTGGCAACAAAAATACATCATAACAGATAAGGAGTAATAATTACGTAGTAACTATTTAGTAATATGTGGTTTTAGTGATAAGGTTCCCGTTTTTTAGCCTACCCTACGGAAAACACTTTAACATATAACAAGTTAATAATTTTATAATTTCCCTCACAGCATCACCAGGCTCCGGCCGATGGGGCAGCTGGACGGAGTGGTCGGAGTGCGGCTCGGACTGCCGGCAGTCGCGGCGGCGCGCGTGCGCGGGCGACGCGTGCTCTGGCGCTCAGGTGCAGCACGCGGACTGCATCGGGGACTTCTGTGGCGTGCATGGAGGTGGGTTCTATTTTGAAGAAGAGTAAGAGTAAAAAAAAAATTGAAGATACATGGAAAACTTTCACATAAATGTTCCAAAGTCGCGCATAGCCAACTGAATAATAAAGTTTGCCTTATTCTGTATACAGGGTGTAATCGTTAAGTGTGCACAGGCGATTTTTCCGTAACTATTATAGATAACAAAAAACTTTAAACTGATATCGAAAGTACTTAACCTAATGAGTAAAATGGCCGTAATAAATTTTTAAAAATAAAACGGGAAATATCAAAAAAATTATCTTTAAACCCTCCCATACATTTAGTATGAGATATGAATATCCCATGAACATATTTTATTATGAAAGATTTTAGCTTTCTCTTTCTTTTTTTGGTTTTCTGCTTTAATTACTTCGCAAATTTGAAGGGAAGTTCATTTAGAAACTTTAAATAGAGCTCCTCATGGTATTGCACAATGAGGACGTCATTTCGAAAATCTGGTATGAATACAAAATGTATGGGAAATCAAATGTATGGGAGCGTTTAATGTAACATTTTTGGATATTTCTCGTTTTATTTTTAAAAATTTATTATGGCCATTTTACTCATTAGGTTAAGTACTTTCGATATCAGTTTAAAGTTTTTTTATATCTGCAATAGTTACGGAATAATCGCTTGTGCACACTTAACGATTACACCCTATATAATACATGCGGACACATTTAAAGCAATATAGTGAATAATGTAATGTAGACCACAGCACGCATCCATAGCACACATCGATAGCAATTAGCACGCATTTTTCCATATGAAAACGTATTTTAGCTATATCCGTTTCCACCATTGCTAAGCTATGTGTATCAACGAATGTGATTGGTGGATATTAAATCGACCACAGCAACATAGCATAACCCATCTTTTGTGGAAAACACCCTTAAACACTCGACATGTGTTCTATAATATCCCTGAAAATAACTCCATAATTACCAGCTAATATACTTTACCAAATACTACAGCAAATAAAAAGCGGTATTTCGGGTCAATGAAAATAATTAATTGAAACGTGTAAACCCAAAACAACTCACGAATTTTTCATGCATTTGTGAAAGGCTCAAATAAAAACTGGGTCATGTATAATAAATGCAGGAAATTCATTCGCTGTAGTACTCATGATATTCTGTGTTCTTGACTCATTAAATTTTGATGTAGTACTGGAATAAAATAAAACTAAGTATGAGCTTTATTTTTATACATATGCGAAAGTCTTAGTCGAATTATTTCAATACTGCATCTGAACTAGAATTCATCAAATCGGTAGATTCACTTAAACCTACTAAAAAACAATTTGATAAAATTATAAACGAATCATAGTAAAAATAACAAATACTACGCGACAAAAAACTATCAGTGCTCAGCCGACTGTACGAAAAAATTCAGTTAAAGAAATACCATGAGCCAATTATGAATTCGGTGCCGGTATAAGTTTAATATAACCATAATTATTTTTATAGCAGACATTAAATCCAACCGAACAAATACAGTCATATCCGTTACTTTGCCGCACTCCAACGACTTGAAAAGTGCTCTTTGAAGTCAGTTACAGCTTTACCTAACCTGCTTGTAAACTCTTTAAACGAGGTCAGATATAAACCAACTAAAATCAAGATACTAACAAAAGATTCCAAATAGAAGTGGAAGTTTAAATTACAGTTTGCCGGGTTATAAATATCTCACAATTCACGTAATTGTTGTGGGTGCTGACTATTACTACTTCAACTGTTATTATCTTTTAATTCAATTGTTTGATGTACATACTACAAAAACAATATGATGATAAATATATTTAAAAACTAGCTTACCGCCCGCGGCTTCGCCCGCTTTGTCTAAAACCTAATAAATTATATACTAAAACCTTCCTCTTGAATCACTCTATCTATTAAAAAAACCGCATCAAAATCCGTTGCGTAGTTTTAAAGATTTAAGCATACAAAGGGACATAGGGACAGAGAAAGCGAGTTTGTTTTATACTATGTAGTGATTAACGATTATGTACAATCGTATACAAACGTAACGAATAGAGTTATAAGAGACACGTGTGGATTAATTATTCTGAATATACGAAATTGACAATAGCCATATATTAAAGGACTTACAAACTACAAACCTCGGTCTTCCTTAATTAGCATATACTAGCTGCACAAGAAAGGGGATGAACTCCAGTCTCCATCGCACTAATTGCATCCACCAAAATATATTTAACATGACATCTCGCCTCCAAACAGAACTTAGGATATGAGAAATTTGAACTTCTGCTTATAATTCGCTGTCATAAGATCGGGCAAGTTATGAAACTTCCAGGGACATGTTAATTAAGCCGATTCTATGAAAGGCACACGGTTCCAGCCAGATGCCGAGTTAAAAATAAACTTCCTTTTCCGCGCTCATAACTATGAAATGTTACACTGTCTTCATAACAGGCTATCGGTAACCCCGAGCCACCAACGTATTTAGATCCATCGTACCTTCCGTCAGCAGTCTAAATTTTATGGACCGAATTACACGATAAGGCTCACAAAGGGTCCGTCTTTGGGCGGCCGCGTTAAAAAGATTCAAAAGATACTCAATTCGGGCACTGTGACCATCTGGGTCGGATCATACCGTCTAAATATAGACAGGCCTAAAATTTTATGGTGTACTTACGTAACATTGACTTAGACATTCATATCTTAATGCTTTTGCAGCTAAATTGGACAATATCCCATTTTCTTTTGAAGTAAACAAGTTTTACTCAGATCGTTAGTACGAAATGTTAGGCTTAGAAGATACGCCGTATAAAGATTTCGATCTCGTTTTACGAATGATCGTACGTTCGAATACGACGATAACTAACCTTAATGCATGTGGGAGCTACTGTATGTACTTTTTTTTTTTATTTACAAGTTCTTTGAAATTAAGTCCTTTAAAGCTTGAATAAAACAATACGACATTTTTCGTGTATACATTCCACACTGGATATATTTCACGTTAATATTATACAAAAACCATTTAATATTCTATCATGTGATATGGGGAAGTCGTGATTGTTTACCGCGTCCATTTACAAAATATCAATCACCATTTAATATTTAATGACAAACTCCCCTGGCGGCCGACCAATACACCAAATGGAATGATCAATCCATATTTTGTTCACAATGTCAATATATCATCCTTGGCCCCCGCTGATTTCGTTTCAATTTCCTATCCTGTTTATCGATTCGATATATTCCCTAAAGCTGCATTCGGTTAACCTCCAAACCGCACCACTTTCTTTTCACGCTATATAAATCTGAATCTGACATATTTGCGTATAAATTGCTTTTGTTTATCTTTTCCTCGAGATTGATCGTTATTTATAGCTCATCATATTTCAGGGGTTTATTTTTCGCGTATTATTTATCGGCGAAATTTCTGTAGCATTCATCTATCAAAATTCGCGAAACACGATCGCTTTTATCACTTGTAATGTGATGGATTTTGTAAAATCTTTTCGTTCCTTACAAATCTGGTGAAATAAATACGCAGTGAATCGAGCGAATTATAAATTTATTCCGTGATGAAATATTTCTAGAAATTTCTGTGAGATTATAAAAGTTATCTCGAATGAATATGAGGTTTACATACATGTGAGATTCACAGCTAATTGCAACACGAGCATCAGTGAATTGGCCACATGAAAGGTGAGCGTTGAATGAAGAACTGGAAGAGGACTATTCATTTGCACTGGAACTCTGCCCTCTTCATTAGCCTAATTGCTCACATACAAAGGGGAAATGGTGAAATTTTATAGTCGCTTCATCTTTTATTATCCAAACACTGGGTAGTGAAATGCTTTCTAACCTTTTTAATCAATGATAGATTAATAGATGTTATTTCCGTATCACTTGATAGGGAAATGGTAAATAGGGTATTTGTATTACTTGGTGACAATTATTGGTCAAATGTATACTTTTACAAGTTACGATGAGATCTTGCCTTTTAGTCTTTAATGTAGTTTTTAAGGAAAAACATCGATAATGGGTGATCAATGTTTATAAAACTCTCGAGGATTTTAATCATCTTCGACTAATGAGAAAACGAGAGGCTACCAAACAAAACTAGTATGACATATGCGTCTGATTTGTTTGTATGCTTACGATGCCAATTAAAGATTGAGGCCACCAGGATCCCCCAGCCCGATCCCCCAGGGGATCCTAGTGAACTCATCGGTTCATCAGAATCCCCTCATAATAAAATGAAGTAAAGATGTTATCATACTGCTTAAAAATATTTTATTTAACAATATCTAAAAAATGACCTACGCTTATGTCGCTGCTTATTAATCCCATTTGTGTTTCTTGTATAAACTTATCAGTTGCTATTTGATCTACCTTACGTATTTTTTTTGGTTGCCTTCGCTTTTGTTCAGAATCTCTTTTTAATGCATTCAATAACTGTAGAATGTTAGGGCGTATTCGACCAATCATTTTTAATAAACCCGAGTTCCAACTTTCGCAACAATTATTGGTGCGATGTCTTTCGCTGAAAACTGACATCAAGAACAAAGGAATAGATTTGGTAAGAATATAAGAATATTCGTAAAAAGGGAAAAAACTTAATTTACTTAAAAACAAATTTACTAGTAGAGTGGTTATGTTGTGCGGTGCTATGCCATTGTTACCTACGGAATATATGACTGAAGGGTGGAACTATATTTTAAAAAACATATTAAGTATGAGTAAAGATTATCCAAACATGCTGAAGTTAGTAAATTATATGAAATACTGGCTCAAAAATGACGATACCAGAAAAATGATGTCAGTTTTCAGCGAAAGACATCGCACCAATAATTGTTGCGAAAGTTGGAACTCGGGTTTATTAAGAATGATTGGTCGAAAACGCCCTAACATTCTACAGTTATTGAATGCATTAAAAAGAGATTCTGAACAAAAGCAAAGGCAACCAAAAAAAATACTTAAGGTAGATTAAATAGCAACTGATAAGTTTATACAAGAAACACAAATGGAATTAATAAGCAGCGACATAAGCGTAGGTCATTTTTTAGATATTGTTAAATAAAATATTTTTAAGCAGTGTGATAACATCTTTAGGTACTTCATTTTATTATGAGGGGATTCTGATGAACCGATGAGTTCACTAGGATCCCCTGGGGGATCGGGCTGGGGGATCCTGGTGGCCTCAATCCATTATTTGCATTAGAATATTTACGTCTGCCATTTCATAAATTCTCAACGTTAGCATTCGAACATTCATTATCGTCTCGCGAATAAATATCGCGCTAATGATTTTGTATTTCTTCAAGTACAAGTGTTTGCAGTTTGCTTAAATAACGACGTGATAAAGTATGGTAATGATATAAATATGCGTATGGCATGTCTCGGGCGGAAACTAAAATGACTGGGGAACACTAATAACTATAAATAGTAATGTTTGTCGTGATATTATGTGGCATAGGTGTATGAACTTTTCCCATTGACTTAAATGGTTTAAGAGAATATGCATTGTCGATGTGAAAATTGAAATGGTATATTCTAAACATATAACTATGGTTTACTTGGTAACTACGAATGCGTTTTAAATTTTTAACGAACTATGCAGAAGGCAGGGGCAGATGTACTTGTACATCTGCTGTTAGTTCTTAACGATCAAATAGTAATTATTATTGTATAACAAATTATGGAATGTGAATTAAATGTAACACCATTTTTGTGATATGTAATTTAAAATGCGTATCAAAACTTGACATGTTAGGTACATACTACTACTACTTCCTAAAAAAACAATGAAATAATACAAAATTGTTAATCTTTTTTCTAAATCTATTTACCAAATCTATCAATGCAATTGCGTTAACACCAAATGCTATTTACTTTTATCAAATACATACAACTACACACATACATGTCAAACACACAGCACTTGCAAACACGGATGCGTACTGCAATTCTCATTACTGGAGGTGGACTCCGTAAATGATTTGTTGTGATTTCGCCGAGCCAACTCAGCGGGCGATCGCTGCATCCAAACTCTGCGAACCTCTACCCCACTATATCCTCTATGATTAATAGCCTTAGTGCCACATTCGCGTGCACGCAGAAGAATTTAATTCCACCAGGCCTCCTACCACGTTATGGCCAACAAGGGTTTGTCGATTGGATTCTGTATCTCCAATCTCTGCATTGGACTCATACGACTGGCACTGACAAATGTTTACACTGTACAAATTTCAATATTAACCCCCGAATGTCGACGGGGTGCATCAGACCCGCGTTTTATTTTTGCTATTAACTTTTTACTGCGCCCAAGGAAATTGAATTCTCATATCAATTTGTCTGAACAACGACTTGGTGAAAGCATGACGTAAATTATGGATTTGATTTATACATTGTTTGCGGTATGATTTGTGTTGTTTATTTCTTGGCGGGTAATAGCGACTTACTGCTGGGTAATAATTTGCGTCCTATAACAAACAGTAATGCTTTATCGCAGGCTGTTATAAAATGACGCCTCCAATATGCTTTCATAATAAATTGGCCTTTAGTATATATTTATTTTAATATTAATTAACAATAAACAATTTTATTCATACAAATATCTTACTGGATAATCATGAATTATTACCACCAAGACAAATAGAGTTGACATTATGAAAATAAATAAACAGTTTTCAGCCGTTCGTAAATGGTCCACTTAACCATCATCAAAATCAAGGATCAAATCGAAACCCGGGTCCCTAACACCCCTTTACTATGTCACAGCTTAAGCCAGCAGTCACAGGTTAATCGGATAAGCTAACGCAAATTAATTCCAACAGCGTTTTATGACGTTTAGTTAACGGCCGAGTGCACCCGAGAGACGGATGTATTATATATCTTATGCGGATATAAACTTATGTTTATATTGGAGATTTATGAACATCATGACCACGTTGCGTCACGCGTGCGTACTTAATGGTGCTACGGACGGACAATTTGTGGTTTTTATATGTAAATATTTAATTTATGGCGCATAAAGTCGTGTTCTTCAATAACTGAGTGGCACTTAGTGAGTTTCGTATCTGTTAATAATAGTTTCGGATTGTTAGTGAGCCCTTTTGATACGTAATTTGGTAATGTTAGATTTATAGCCCGGAACGAGGAATAGTACAAACCTTTCTAATAAATCTTGTGTGCACTATTGAATAGATTTAATACAAATTACAAAATGTTAATAGCTTACAGTAGGTAGTTGTGTTAATTATATGCAATGATTCACTTTCTTAGCCTTTGTAGCTTCTACATTTTCCAATCATAAAATAACAAATTTCTAATTGAATAAAACCTGAATTACTTTATTAACTCAAATCCTCCGTAAAGTTTAAAAGCGCAGTTTAAACCTTAAATATTTAGTTTAAACTCAAAAAGAATTCATTCATCGCGGCTTAAAATCTATGCACAACCGCAGTAAGTCACCTCATTTCTATTTAGCAGAAAATTGCCCCAAAAACCATACGACCTGCTGTGTATTGAATCGCAGTATGTGGGTCAAACGTGGTTGGCTTGACAATGTGCGAATGTGTATAAAACGTAACTTACATACATAATTGCATATTTTGTATGTGTTTTTGTGGTTTGTTAAATGCATTATAACGGTGCATTTACATCAAAAGAGCAAGAACATTTGACTGTAATACATGCAATCAGTTTCGTTGCTCTTACTATACCGACGAACAAATTACGAAACAGTGGTGAAAATTAAAGAACTTTTATCTACTTCATGATTTTTCCTACTGCACAAAAACAAACACAACTCATGTACCTACAATATCACAACCATTATTCATATCTATAAGCTAAATTAAGACCAACCTGTAAGTTTCCGATAAAAATCTAGCCTCAGGCTGTACAAGATCCCCATCTTTTTATACTGGTAAAAAGCGGAAATATAATTTAGGTCACTAACGATCCTATCGATGTCTCGATAATCGTTTTTAGATTACGATCTCAGTAAATTATACCTTCGCTTGTTTAATTGCATCGATATAGACTGGAATGATGACTTTATTTAGAACTGGTTTATAGTTTTAAATGATATTGGGTAGCTAGAAGTTATTTACGTCTCCTTAATGGGTATATTTTGAGAAACATTATCGACTCTATAGTAAAAGTGATATTTACTGAAGTCCCATGTCCCCTACTAGGGTAAGGGGCAGATGCATTATACATCTGTTTCACTGATCGATTTTCTTTAGGGACAAGTAGGTGATCAGCCTTCTGCAGTGTCCTACCAGACCAAGACATTTTTTTCTTCGTCTCCACCGGGATTCGAACCCAGGACACCTCGGTGCTGCGCTCACGCGTCAACCACTATACCAAGGAAGCGGTCAAAAGTGAAATACCTACCAAACAAATTTCATCCAGTATCGTGTAAAAATTACTTGCGGATGCACTTTGCTTCTAAATTATGTTTGTGTCTAAAAAAATTATGATCCTCATGAAATGTGCTTGATAAAACTACTGCTTAATAGTTTTTCGAAACAAGTCTAATTTCTTCATTGCGTTTTCTTCAGCTTCAATAACATTTTTCTTCTGATAACCTGTCAGTTTTGTTTTAAGGTGATTGCTTCAATTGATTTCTGCATTAGCTTTGAAAATCGATGTGTTTACGAATCAAGAAAGATTGTTTAGGCTTGGTCTATTTTTGAATAATGTGTAACTATGGAATCGAAGCAAAGGATTTCTTAGTATCATGAGTATATATAGGTTACAAGGACAAATATGTTGGAGGGGTATATTTTAAAACAGTTAATGCTCATTGTCCCCTCGGTGTCCTATATAAAGACCTAGAGGAATTATTTATTTCAGTTACTTGAAATAAGATGCTAGAGCATGTGACATTCTTGTTGCTAACCGTAGTAGATAAATCTTAAGAAAACTTTATTAAAAAGAAAAAAAATTTCTACATAGATGCTGTCCCCGACATCAAATGTTTATCCTAATTAAATCATATAAATTAATCGAACACGATCCCATATCCATCTTCCCATACAAACTTACTCTCGTTAATCCTCTAATTTGAAGTCCTACAAAAAACATCTCGTTAAAATTCATCCAGGGACGAATCGTAAAGTCGAGGACGACATAAATAATATTAAAAGCTATAGCAAGAAGTGCGATGCCCGTTTCACTGCGGTAATAAAACGCAGAGTTAAGTTTTCATCTTAGATCGTCTATAGATAGGTTAAATTAAGGCTGGTCATATACGACTCTACAAAAAAAATTGTATTTATATTAAGAATTGTGTGTCAAGGTGTATATTAAAATATAAGGCAAACTGAAACGGAAGAATAATAAGTTAAAATAAATAGGTATTAATAAGTTTCATAAGGAGCATGGAGTCCTTTGTTTTAAAATAAAGCCTATTCCTTAGATAAACTCTCGGCCTGGTTTTAGTTTTAATAATCATAAATAGGTAATGTTTGTATTCAGAAGAATACTCTAGGAAATACAATACCTAGATAATGAATCCATGCATATTTCAAAAAATTAAGCTCCCATATTTCTATACTTATAAATTCAACATTAGTAAGAATATGTTAGTTTAAATTGTTTCTAATTTTGTTCTTGTTTGATCTTGAACATCAATTAACACACCAAGATTTAAAACACAGATTCTTAAAAAAAAAGACGGGTTGCACTCCGGGAGTGCCGGCAGAAGTGAAAACTTGATTATTAACGTTGAGCATGTTTGATATTTTGGAATGGTATGGTTTTTCGATCAGGTCACGTGTCCTGACGCGAGTTTAAGATTTTATACCCATTACAGAAAAAGTGCTCAACGCCGCTAAAGAAGTTTTCACTTCAAAAATAAATCATTAGTAAAATTGTATCCTCTTCGCTTCCCTTCTAAGATTTTACTCAAGGTTAGTGCTGCCAGGTTTATAAACCCCCTAAAAGGCAGCGGCTGTGGTCCGCATTTCAATGTGAACATATTTCAAATTTTATTGCCAACTCGTAAAATTTTAAAAGCTTATCATACAGGTGTAGTTGATTATCTGCCACAGTGTATTTTGACAGTTCTTTTATGACTAGTTTCGTGGTGTACTTATCGCAAATAGCAGAATTGTGTCCGAGAAATGAGGTATCAATGGATTTTTCTTCTACGGTTTGTTTTGACCATTTTATGAAGTTACCCTATCGTTCGTAGATTGGATATTTTCAACTGTATTTCTAAAGGAATATACTTTTGAATCTATTTTAATATTTATTTAATCTTACTTATCAATACTATTACGAAATATCTCCTTTCAAGAGAAATGTACCCAGGCATTTCTTTACTTACAACAACGTTAATAATCATATTAAACTTTAACATAGTACAAATATTTAGTGTTCAGTTTTAGCACAGCTGTTCATTAATTTAATACTCTAGTGTTTAAGTTTACATAGAAGCCATTCGGAAAGTTTACCAACAGTGACGTAGCAATATTTTCTCGTAAAGTGAGTTAAAAGTTTGTAATTTATTCCGCTTCCCTTAACTTTGTACGGCATCTTGTGAAGAATCGCGTGTCGGAACTGAAAATAAGATTAACATTTTTAAGTTATATGCATTTTCATAAATTTAACAAATTTTATTAAATACATATAGAATGATTGGTTTTTGTGCATGGTCGCCTTCGTAGTATTAACGAATGGCGATTGACCTATGCCATACTTTTACACTTGCATAAAAAATAAAATAAAGTTAGAGATTACGTATGGTTCTATACATCACATTGTATATTTTTTATATAAGTCAGGAAGTTGTAAAATTGTCTATAGTTGAAAACACATTTTTTCAGTTATGTTTTCGCACATAAGTCAAACATTTATTTATTCAATTACAATTCTTCTTGAAGCTTTTTTAGTTTTTACCATTATCAACCGATCCGAAAAGCAGCTTCTTCGGAGAAGAAATGTAAAGAAACCACGTAGTTGCTCTTTTAAAATCATGTCATAACATAATATCGTCTACTTTTCAGCTACATATAGTCTCCTAACTACCATAGCTCTAACCCCCAATCTTGTCACAGTAGCTGCGCACAGTGACATACCACTATACATTGGTATCGCGGTGGCCGTGGTGGTGTTCCTGGCTGGTGCAGCCGTGCTGTACAAACTGCTACAGCGGAAGACTAGGGATCATTCGCTGTATACTATGACGAGGACAGGTGAGATTTTATATCATTGTAAATTAAGGAGAGAAGTACATTTTTAAATACTACGTATATATTAGCATTGTGATAAGCAAATCGAGGAGGTAATATGAATGCCTATAACGCAGCAGATTTTTTTTAAACAAAAATAGTGCATTCAGTGGTAAAAAACAAATGATTACATATTTTAATGGTTCGTAAGAACCAGAGCACGCTGCAGCTGCACAAAAAAAATGATATATAAACATCTAATAGATTGTTGAAAGCTTTTCTATATAATGTTACAGTAGATATTTGCTTTATTTTTGTTCTTGTGTTAGTATTTATTAAACTTCATCAAGTTCGTTCAAGATCATCATCTTCAGTAAAATACTGAAAATTACTTTCAATACATCGTTATCTACAAAAGCACTATTTGTTGTAGACTTCCAACCAGAAATCTACCCCACGGTGGAGAAGCAGTCCCTCTCGTTGGCTCCAGACCTGATGCAGCACCGACCCCCCCGCTACGACCCCCCGGACCCTCGGACCGAACACCATTATGATGTACCGCATCTTACTAATAGGTAAGCTATGTTTAAATTGAGTTAATTACGATTTGTGTTAAAATATTATAGGTACTTTTGTTTATTGCTTTAATAAGATAAAAAAAAAAAACAATTTTGCTATAAAGGAATCGGAAATCTTCCAAAACTTAAAAAATAATAACCTAAAATGTTAATGTTTAAAACAGTGTAAACTAATAATTATACCAACCAACCTGTAATTTACATAATGTTTCATTTATAAACTAGCAGTAATTTATCTTTATCTTCCAATCCAACATCTTATACCTCAATGTTGTGTGCTTTATCTATCAACTGTTAATGGTTAAACAAATGGTATAATTTTGAAGTATTCTATTTCTTTATACGGACTAGAAGGATTCATCCAATTTCCAGTATATTTTAGTATTAATATTTATAATTTTTGTCTAGCTACGCATCACCCGTAGACCAGCAAATTACCCCAAGTGCGTCAAGCAAGGGGCACAGTGACGAATACGACACGAAGCCGTATAGTGAGTCGGAACATTCTGCCTCCAGCTGCTTTACTAGTTGTGAGTATATGCTTATTACTCTTACTACAACTACCACTACTGTTACTAATTCTACGATTACTACATGTACTTGTATACTACTGCCACAGAATACATAATAGTAGCTAAACGCTACAGAACGGACACTCTCCGCCTCCCGCCAAAATTAAACACTTACCTCACCCCGCACGATCAGGCTAAAAATGGTCCGCATTTTTCTGCAAGGACGATACGCAACGAAGATTGACAACATTAATTAAATTGACTTAAAGTAATTTATTATTTTGGATTTGTGATTATCGTTTTTCGTAGAAAATGGTTAGATATTGTGCTGTTTACGGTTGTATTTCATCAGAAAAACGCGAATTTTTTTTTACGCTAGTCACAAATGTGCCAACCATAAAGCGTTAACACACACATTTGCAGTCTCTACAGTGTGACTGTCAAAACGATAATTTTGTATGGAGTGTCCGGGCTGTGCTACTGCTATTACTACTTCTACTTATATTTTTCAAGTGTTTTATTCATAAGTGTACAATTTAATTCCAATCTTTAGATTTCGTCTTTTTTTCGTATGTAGATAGTTAAAGCGAAAGTGCTCGCGTTTCTCTTTGAGGACTCCGAGGAGACATGCTTATTTCTTATGGTGCACATAAATGCATAAGTTAACTCCGGCACAGTTGCAAACTACCGTCTTCATTCTACTTATTAATAAATAAATAAAAAAATACTTTAAAAACGGGGAACTATTTTAACGTACTTTCAAAAAGGTTATACGATGTTAATTATTTACACGTTGTTATATTGATGGTTAAACAATTTAATTAATACTGGCTAACTATACGTCCTATCTTTAGTACAAATCGTATAAAATGACCCCTTTCTAATGAGTCACCGCTGAGTCAACTGTGAGCCAAACTCATCAAGTAGGTATTCGATGCTTATCAACAATTTGTAAAACAAATTGGATTAAAATGAATATAGTTCATGTTTAATAGGGTGGTCAGACAAGGTTGTGAAAAAATGTGTTTTGCGTAGTATAAAGTCTTTATTTTTCCGCTCAAAACAAGAAGACGTAAAATCGTGAATCTATTACCAACTATCGAACTAACGTTTAAAAGAGGTTAATGCGTTTGTAAATATGGTCGGTCATAGAAACTCCAAAATATTCTTATTTATGTAGTTAACAAATTAGATTGTATAATACATAAAATTACCCAATTATATTTACTTATATGAATGTACCTTTATACAATAGTCCAAGCATTTCTCATAAGCGGATTATATTGTTTTAGTAAGCCTCCTTGTTCACCCACGTGCCTGACAATCGAGAGGTCTTTATATCTTCAAAGAAATAAAACAATAGCCCTCTGTTTGCCTTTGACGATTTCTATAACAAAAATAGAAAACTAATCAGTTATAATGGACATGACATTGAGATCAAATAGTCCCCAGATGACCTAATGACTAAGATATTCAGGAGTCATGAAGAAGCATTGGTTGAATGCTTTTAGAAATAATGTTGCCATTTGTTTTCAAGTTCAACTGTAGACGATGACTTGCTAGGTTTGAATACCTTACCAAAAAGCAACCGAAATGGTCAAGATAAACATTATTTCTAAAAGCAGTTATTACACATTTCTGTACAGAAAAACAATCAGATAACAAAAAAAAAAAAAATATTTTTTATATTTTTCGATCGCCTTACTCCCACTTTTTTCCATATCTTTCCTTAAATCATCTCTAAAAAGCCATTTTTTTCCAGCCGGGTCCATGTATGACGCAGCCAACGAATCCGTGACCCTGCAACTTGCTGAACTAGTATCAAACTCCCCCACATCTCAATCCCTATCAGTGTCCAATGTTGGGGCGCGACTGAGTCTCCCCGCGGGGGTCGCGCTGACCATCCCGGAGGGCGCGCTGACCAGGGGCAGACGGGAACAGTTGTACGTGGCGGTTGTTAAGGATGATAGATATCGCGCTAGGTTGGGGAAAGGTGAGTTTTTTTAATGTTTTTTCAGGTTTTTATGAAGTGGAAAATTTTTGAAAAAATATTTTGTCGTAAAAATTCTATTTCTAACCATTTTTTTTTTTCAAATATAAAGATTAAAATTAATTTTCAAGATTAATACTTACATCATTATTTCTAATAAGTATAGTATAAATTTAAGATTTAAAACATATCTAATTACGTATCAATTTAATACATAAACGATTAAATTATATAATTTTTATCTGATCCCATAAATCTGTTAGAAAATTATTATCCTGTTAAAATAATTGTACCCAATCAAATTTATTAACTTCTGAAGTATAAATATTAATTCGATACGGTTATTAAGTCAACTTCAAAGGGTTCAGTTTTTTGCGATAACCAATTAAGCCAATCGATAAAACTTGTACTCAATTACTATATTCGAGGCTCGATTTAAAATTAATAGTAATAAAAAGGCAAAAAAGCTCAACTACATCCAATATTTGTTTAATCCGCAACGATTATCCATATCAAAAACATCGGCAAACAATTTCAACATATAATTACTAACGAAGTAGCAATTTATTTAAAACATCCGCCCGCAGCGTCTCACTTGAAAATAATTTTTTGCCCGCAGGTATCACGCAACTCAGTCCGGTAGTAAAATGTGGCCCGCCTAGACTCCAGCTTAGCAAGTCGGTTATATTGCAAATACCGCACTGTGCGAGCCTCAAGCACGGCTTCTGGAATCTCGCCCTATACGCCATAGACAACAACAAAGACAACTCGCCGCACTGGAAAAAAGTCGTCAATCTCGGCCAAGAGACCATAAACACGCCGGTTTTTACGCAGCTAGACACCGATAAAATATTCTTAGTCACAGACATGCTGACGACTTTTGTTCTAGTCGGCGAAAGTTTCAACGGGAAAGCCGTAAAAGCGCTCCAATTAGCACTCTACGCTACTCCCATTAACGAAACAGCCACCGAATATACTATCCGCGTTTATATTTTCGAAGACACGCCTTGCGCTACGTACTATTGCCAGGAGCAAGAGAAAAAACTCGGCGGTGTTCTTCTAGACCGACCTAAGTCTTTGCTATTCCAAGATGGCGGCTCCAATTTGTGTTTGAATTTGGAACACGTCAGTCCCGGTTGGAAAGCGAAACCCGGCGTAGCGTACCAAGAGATTCCGTTCAACCACATATGGACGTCGAATTACAACGCGGTGCACTGCAATTTTACGTTAGACCGGACGTACGATAGCGACAACATCGACTTCTCGATATCCGCGTGTCAAAGGACGAATCCTTCGTACAAGCAAACATTCCGAATATCCGTGGACATGACGCATCGCGGCCGATCGCCGCGCGGGGAATCCCGAAATTTCAATATCACAGAGAATTTGCTCGAAGCGAGACTGGGTCGGAGCGACGCGAGCGACGACGGGAGCGTGAAACGGAACGTAACAGTTAACGAGACGGGCGTCAATGAGGCAGAGGGACCGTTCAAACTGAGCGTTCGGATCAAACGTCAGTTGTGTGCGATTCTCGATCCGCCGAACGCGCGCGGGAATGACTGGCGCGCTTTAGCGTCGAGGTTAGGTGTCGATCGGTATACAACCTGGTTTGCGACTAAGAGCTCCCCCACGGAGGCTATTCTTGAACTTTGGGAGTGTAGGGAACGAGGCCCGGGGGCTATCTCTTCGCTGGCGACAGCTCTGCGACAAATGGACAGGCACGACGCCGCTGACTTGCTTCAAAGCAGACCGTCTTGGTTATGAATTGGGACTTAATGCGATACCGTTCGCAACGGCGAATGCTTCGATGATTAGTTTTAGTTGAAGTTTGATTTCGATTTCGACTTAAGAAGGCGACGGCACTTACACTGCACAATTTTTGTTTTTTACGTAGTTTAAGTAGAATTCGTATTGATTTTTACATCGTAGCATTCGTCGTTGGTTGATTCGTTGCTAATTATCTTGTAGATTAAATGTTATTTAGAACATAGTACGGGCCGTTGGCCGTGTAAAATCGTGGTAGTTTTGTATAGAAGCTCTATCTATGCTGTAGATAAGGGGAATAAATTATATTATAGTAGCAATAATAGTGCCTAATCTTTAAAAGAACTCGGTCGTGCGCGGCCATCTTGTTAATTTTATAAGCGTTTGAGTGTTCATTGTATTGGAATGTGGAATATACATTTTGTTCTTGCTTTTTCAGTTCTTAGGGATACGTGCCAAATTATCGATATTGTTTGGCTATCTATACGCACTATGCAGAGCTTATTGTAAAAATAACCGTTTATCGTAAGACTAAAATGCATTTATACTTTACTTATATACCTACTCTCCCTCACTGCCTATTTCTATAATAGATTTTTTATCATCACTATAATATATGATTTAAAATATTAAGTTTAAAATTCTAAAGTATGGTAATGTTAGTGAAGTGGGAAAATTTATACGTATATTGTTTTTGGATATTTTTACTTTTGGTATCTATGAATGACCAGTTAATTTTGTTCCTGTTACGAAATATATCGATTTGTATATACCGTGATTGTGATTGTACTTAAAGTGGCAACTATTAATAATAATAATTTTTAATCATATTAATAATATGTATTACGGTTTTAAGAACATTTTCTTTTTTTTTCATGCAGTATGAAAATAAATTTTAAATTCAAGCAAAAATAAATGGTATTTTGTTTATTAGATATTAATGTTGCCACCTTAATTACAAGATTTAATTGTAAATAATTTTAAAACACGTAGAAAAATGTATAACCTGAAAATGAGTTGTATAATACGGAATCCTCACCGCTGTAGACTATATATTTTTGTTAACGTGATGACTATTAAATAAATGGATCTGTGATAATTAAAATAATATGAAATAAATTATGTTTAACTGTGTATTTTGTTGTTTTATTGTGTCAACCTTACCTAGGTAAAAAAGAACGAAACCAAAACTATGTACTTATGCATCAAGATTGAAAGTAACTAAACACGAAAAGCCATATTATATACATTGAGATAATATGACTACGTATGGAGGAGACACCACGAACAAAATCTGTGCGCCACTAACTAAGTTTTAAAAATTATTATCTAGTTAGGTACTTACCGATGAAAAGTTATGTTAGTCACTTTTCCGTATTATTTGTATTATTTATGCAATATCGTAACACACACGAAGGCATATTTGATGCGTTTCACTTTAAAACAAATAAAAAATGAGCGTGCAGTTAAGCCATATGGCTTATGTTGAGCAGAACATAAGTGATGTAGGCGGTGTTGTCTCCATATGTATATCTCAATGATTATATACATAGGTATATAACTATATACATAGGTACGAAATTTTAATGAATGTAATTTCATAACATGAATATTCGGTATTAGAATCTTCATTCACACATTACGGTAATCATATACAATTATTTTTTTACCAAATTTAAGGTTTTGGTAAAAAATAATTGTATCTAATGATTACATAAATCATTACATTTTTTTTACCAAATAAAAAAACAATAAAAAGCCTAGTTATTTCTTATTTAGTAGGTAATAGCTTTTATTTGATCTTACAGTAATGAAACATTCAGTTCAGAAAATTCATTTGTTTAATTCAATAAAAAATGTACAGGACTGGCCTAAGGCCATTAATATCTAATAAGGATAACATACCTGTGTTAATTGTAACATAGATATAGGTACTCGATAGTTGACATATTAAAATGTTGTACGAGTAAGTAGCTGTTAGCTGTTTAATAAAATATGCAATTAACTTAATATTTCTAGGCATGTTTTACAAGAAAGTGGCTGAGCCGAACGTAAAAGTTTTTTTAACGTAATATTAGAATATCGTGGCTATGTAGCGTCGTACGAATACAATTTTGTTGATCCACTTCTTCGTCAAAATCAGTTCTTAAACCCATAACAGCCTTACAACCTCTCGTAACTCTTACTATACAAGAAGGCCACACAACAATTTAACTTAACCACCAACACAGCAACACTATCAATACACTAACACTAACAATAACAACAATAACACTAACAATACCCAAAACGTGGCCAAATAATAATTACTCAACGCGTCGAAAAATACTTAAAAGTTATGATTTCGACAAGCGTGAAACAACGTATCGTTAAC